>JAGDQP010002054.1:68622-110533 GCA_022664845.1 Lepisma saccharinum | reverse complement strand
GAAGTCGAGCGCGCTAGCTACGCAGGAGCTCATATATATATATATATTTCTGGGTATTTATAAGGAATTGCTCCCCTTTTGATCCTTTTTGTATATATTTTCATTTTAAAAAATTCTATGTTATATATACGCAATTTGAAATCTTACGAAGTTTTCTTATATAGGTTTAAAAATGCAGGTTACATTTTGTTACACGCGATGCCTAAGTTCGAACCTAGCCCCATACAGGTACGACAATTTCAACTCAACCTAAAGACGAGAGAATAGGACACTCAGATAGGATGTAACCGAGACCATTTTTTTTTTCTACAGCTGCCATCAGAATATACATAACAATATGCTTCTAGATTCCATTTCCACTTTTGCGCGTTATAATCCCACCCAAGGACCTGCCATTAGTTTTACGGCTCACGGTCGGGAATATGGTAGGATCCGCGGTACAACCACCAGCTGCCCTACTCCAGTATAAGTTTAAAAACCTATGTAGGACCACAAGAGATCCTCGCCAAGAGGCCAGCTAGATTGCGTATGTCGATCCAATTTTGGCCGCCAGAACTTCTTTTATAGAAAAGTTCATCAGTGCTGCGCAGTACGTCATGTGCAGCATTTATAGCTCTAACATAAAATCCAACAAGCCACTCCAAGCCATCCGGATTAAAGCCAATTTGGATTCATTCATTTCAGAAATGTATAAGCTTGTTTCCAAAAGCTAATATATCCATTTTACTTTTTTTATAATTTTCCGCATTTCATATAATATACAAGTTCCTGATTCGATGTTGTTGTCAGTTTGAACAGGAAAGCATTCTATCCAATTAACATCAATGATTTAATATTAAATTTGCTTCAAAATCAAATTAGGTGTTTGTATATTATCTGAAAACCAAAACTAAATAAATAAATAAAAAGTAACATAGATATAGTTGGAAGACCAGCATAACCGAGCGGTTAAAGCAACAGACTTCAAAATCTCGTCGCTGACAGTTGGAGGTTCCAATCCCATCGCAGACAGTAGAAAACTTTATTCACCACAGAATATGTAATAGCGAAAAATACTGCAAAAAGGCCACCTGAATATGGCGGATCACCACTGCGTGCAATAAACCGTTAAGAAAATAACGGTCTCATTTTGAGGTCACTGAAATAGGCAGCTATGTGGCGATGGCTATGGCGGCAGAGATGTGGCATTAGTTTAGTCTCACTGGCGAGCGGCCGGCGGAAGCCGGAATCAGCCAGCCAGCGGTCCGCCAGAGAACAGCGGCAAATGGCGGCTATCCGCCTGGTGGACTAGCAGAGCGTTAGAATTGTTGGCGGCGTACCGCCAACTGGTAACGGTGGCATTTTGTGGCTTTTGTGGCTATATACGACTCTTTCCTCAAAAATGCCATCTTGGCGGCTGAGATGCGGCGTAAGTCTAATTCCTCCCCGATGCCTGCCTCGGCCCACCGTCATCTTGCTCATGGGAGCTCTGATCATTCCTGATTCAAACTCATTTGTTAACTGTTTTTATTATTATTATTATTTTAATGAAAGGTGATAGGAATAAATGTTCAGCTGCTCTGTTAAAATCATAAATTCTGGTTTCACTTTTTTACATTCTTTTCTTTAGTTCCAAATGGTTCGTGGTGTCCTCAAATCTTGCATCGTTAATTTAACTCATTTCCCGACGTCATAGAATGATGAAATTTTGCACAGCGACGTAAGTAGGTTGACAATACAATATTCCATTGTTACTTTCATATACTTATATATATTTTAAAAGCATATTTTTTTTTTTTTTTTTTTTTTAATATGGACTTCCTTCTCCTAAAATAAATACTAGCCTGGGTTTCACAGGTTGCAGAACACTTTAGGATTTGGGTCACAATGACAAAACATTTAGCTTGAGAAAATGTATCCGAACACCGAAGTAACTCAAAAAAAATAATAATAAAACTTTTTTAAAGACATTTTTTTCTTAAATAACTCGTACTAGAAAGTAAAAATCACTTTTGTTTTTGCATGAATAAAAAGAAAAGCATGAGGCGCATTCTCATATACAGTCATTTTAGAAATTCTTGAATTGGCGTGCTCAATGTTTTTCTTTTTAATCATACACAAAATTATTTTTATACTTTTTCGTACGAATTTTTTTCAGAAAAGTATGTCTTTTAAAAGCTTTTTTTAATTATTATGTTTATCATGGTTGTCAGGAATTTCTTGACAATTAAGGGAGATGCAGCATTACTGGCAAGTGCCAGAAGTGAAGTAACATAAATAGTGTATACAGACTATTATATACCAAAATATATTATGTATACTAGTTTTAGGGATGGTATCGAGACGAGACGAGAATGACATCAATTCACATGTTCATAGATATGGATTACAGCTTCACCATATATTAAAACAAAAAGAAAAGAGTGAAATATGTTCCCAGTAGGCGCTACTTTCAAATATCAGCGTATTGCGAATCTTACACTGCAAAAAATAGTTGTGTTAATTCAACACAATGCGGTGTCCCAGCATGACTACCACTTTTGTGTGTTAAATTAACACAACACACGGTGTTGATTTCGGTACTGTAAAAGAATAAGTTACGGCGACAGTGAGATTTGAACATGGGTTGCTCAGTTAGAAGTCGAGCGTCTTACCGATTTAGTTAAATCGTCAGACAGTAAAAGATGCTAGATGCAAACGATATTTAGTGAACAACGTTTGAATTAAACGACTACACTATAGATTTAAACAGTGTAGGGGATCAAACATACATTGCTGAATCCCCAAAACAAACTAAGACACTTGCACGACTTATCCCATGGTTTAATCACTTCCCATTTGTCAATTGAGAACCAGAATTCTCATTCATTGGGAATATTCTATTTCTATAAAAACAAGCAAGATGGCGACAGCCAAACACTTAAGCGGCATTACTGCTTATCGTAACAACATGTCATATGCTGCGCTTGCTTTCATAGAAATGGAACATATTCTCAATAAATGGGGATTGTGATACCTAATTGACCAATGGAAAAATGATTAATTCATGGCATAAGTCGTTAGAGTAACTTTGTGTGTGTTTGGGGTTCAGCAACATTTTTTTTTATCCTCTAGATTGTTTCAATCTAGTGCTTTTTCCACCTGATGATTTAGCGAAATCGGTAAGACGCTCGACTTCTAACTGAGCAACCCATGTTCAAATCTAGCTGCGGCCGTAGCTTTTTTTTTTCTCACAGTACCGAAATCAACACCTTGTGTTGTGTTGATTTAACACACAAAAGTGGTAGTCACGCTGGGACACCGCATTGTGTTGAATTAACACAGCTATTTTTTACTGTGTATGAACCTGAATATTTCGAATAAGCTATTTTATCAGATTAAAATGTCATTCCAACAATCCTAACAAAGCATAACTTAGTAGATAAAAATAACTTTATTGCATCTAAGGTATACTATGTACACTCTTATATCCCCTCTATGTCCTGTCGACAACCTTCAGATCTTGAAACTACAAGGGCTACGAAGATAGTTGAGGTGTCGTTGGAATAATGTCGTCGAGACGAGTTCAAACTCGTATAGATTATCCAGGTTGGATCAGGCTACTGGTAAGTCCGGAGATGAAGGTAACTTCCAACTAAGGAACTACTAGGACTGTGAAGGTGCTTCAGATGTTGTTAATAAGGTATCAATGAAGCAATGTTCAAACGCGTATAGATCATTTAGATTGAATGAGTGGGTCCCGAGAACTGGGATATCCATTCCCCCTAGTAGTTTCCAACTCAGGAGTTACTAGAGCTACAAAGATGGTTGTGGTTGAGATGTCGCTAGAAAGGTCTCGGTGAGATGAGTTGGAGCTTGCATAGGTCATCCAAATAGGACGCCCGGTGCTGAATCCTAACGGTAACACAGGTGCACAGTCCCACAACTGAGCTCCGACTTACTTGTTTTCTTATACGTAGAAAAGTAATTTTCTTTCTTTCAAGAACTTTAGATTGTCTCCATCTATTCTAAAGTACCGGTTAGTATTACAAAAATCTTTCCACCTTTTTTTTTTTTTTAAGTGAATGGTGTATAGAAAGACCTATACTTGAATTTAAACAATTTGACTTCGTGACGTATGTTTTACGGTCTTTACGGGATCAGTCTAGTAGACATTGATATAAATAGAAGAGTGTCAACACAAGAAAAAGACTATCAGCAGGAAGAAAGAAGGCATGGGGATGAAAATTCGCAGAAGAAAATAAATTTCTGTATTTACCCGTCCTCGAATCAATCTCCAACACATTTATATTGTTGTTGAAAGACAACAGGAAATAGTTTGGTATTAATCACTTGACTATTTATATAAGTAAGTACCTTTTAGTCAAACTTTTAATATACAATATAACATGTTAAATAAAATTTATCAGAAGGAAACTAATTCCATAAGACTCCTTATATTGTAAAACATTATAAACAAAATCATTAAATTATTATTACCGAGATTCAGGGGGAAGAAAATTTCAGTCTCGAGATGCAAGTCTCGGTCTCATCTCGAGTATCGGTCTCGGTCTTGGCATCGAATTCGAGACGAGACCAAGATCAGTCTCGGTCTCGATACCATGCCTAACTATTAATAGTTTGTGAAGTATTATATTTTATGTTCATAAAATTCAATACTGCATATCTGAGTGTTTCTTTGAATTAACTGTCGTGATCTGTCCCATATTAACATGCTCGAAACCTGGCAACTCTAGATTTTAAGACGAATGTACTCCAAAATGTAGACCCTCCCCACCATCAACATTTGTATACGACGACGTTTCAGTTCCTTCTCTGTTTTTCAGAAACAAGGCTGTACTTGGAGTTCATTTATATATCAAGCTGCAATTTTTCAGTGAATATAACTCCGACTCCGTAAGAGATAGGTCAAATCTGACACTTGGAATGACTTTCTGGGAACATTTCCGTGTTGTTTGATATGTCACACAACCCATTTGCTATTTGAAAAACGATCTCCATCCAATATGACGGATTTCAAGATGGCGACCACGTTGATTATCTACTCCACAAGATAATCCTTTTCCCCCATTCCACATTTGTGTAGTACCGCTATTTCCTTAACGCTCAGTGAACTACAAGGCTGTACTGCGACTTTTGGCTCACACTATATACAGGGTGTTGCAAAGTAAAACCGACAAAACCACCTCACGAGATTCCTGACATAAAAATGAGAAAAGTATAGATAATCGAGGATGCACAAATGCTATGTTTCGGCGCATTAGGGATTCGAAAGAGTGGGAAAATGAACTTTGGAGCTTGATATTTCCAGTACACTCTAAAAAGTGTAACATTTAAATGAAAGTAAAAAAATCCCTTTTTTACGTTTAAAAAAAACTGTTGTGAGTAGATGTGTTCATGTTACGTATAGTTTACCCCACATTCCAAAATCAATTTAGGTGTAAAACTTTCTTGTATTAGTGTATTACTTTAGGATCACAGTTTAAAATATTCGGATACATTCACGAAAAAAAGGGCAACTTGACTGCATGGAAATTTCCAGTAGGAATATTGGGAGTAGAAAAAAATCTAAAGCCAAATTCGAACGCGGGACGTTTACTTAGAAATCCAGAACCGGCTAGACCAAACCACCAGCCGAAGAAATCAATACATCTTTCCATATAGATAAATGCAGTGTTCAAATTACGAGGACATAAACTAAGTTACTGTCACGACTTGCTCATTACAAAGACAACACATTTTAATCACTCCTTGATTTGTGAATTACGGGTAGGAATCCCAATTAATTAAGAATATTTTTTCATTTCTGGGAAAATAAGAACAAGATGGCGGCAAATGGTAAACTAAACGTCACGAAATGATTTATAAAATTGTATGTGCAACCATGTATGTAAACATGTGACATATAAACATGTCCCAATATTAGTTATAAAATTGTATATGTAACTGTATATATAAACATGGGACATATCAAGTTGAGTGACTTTTAATTTAGCAAGATTTCTTGAGTTTTACGTTCAAAATTACTTATTCATATTTAAATATAACAGCATTACTTTGAATTATTTCACACTAAAGCTTATTTATATGTAAAATATGGTATTGGATATATTTCTTCCTGATTTAGAGGTCACAGAGCTAGATAAAAGTAATATTTTTTTTAGAATATGGTACTGAGGCAGAATGACACCTTCAAAGACTTCAAACCTACTCCATCCAAAAATGTATATCCCAAAATTGTGCAATGGGGAAGCAAGGGATTCCCCAAAATTCTGTAAAGTAAAGACCGGTTGAAATAAGCATGAATACGACTATCTTCCATGTAACAATAATTCGCTCGCGGCAAGTCGATATCGCAAACAGATTTTCGGAACGATTTTTTTTAAGAAGATGAATGAATGGTTGCATAGCAAACAGGAGTTAATAACATATATTTCAACGAACTTTGCTGTAATTTTTATCAGCAAAAGAGACTGTCATTGCCTGGCTAGATGCCAGTTTTTACGTTTATCATCTATAATCCTATAGAAAGTCGTCTTATTTGGCCTACATTTACTCCTGAAAATGTCTGGGAATACTCTATTCCTTTGGGGAATTCCTTGTGCGTCCATTGCACAATTTTGGAATATGCATTTTGGATAGAACAAATTTGAAACCTTTGTGGGCACCATGCCGCTTCAGTTTTACTGTTAATGGTATTAGAAATATCTAGCTTTAGAATCAACTTTCTAACACTTTCGGCAACCTATAGGGCCATTTGTGAACCCTTGATGGTTTATATTTTTTATTTTCATGTCAGCCCCAGTAGCACACACATTGATTAAACGTTGATAAAACCGTTTAATGTCCGCCTTTTCAACGGTTAGAACGTTGACCGTTGAACAACCATAAAACGCCCATATATACACCCATAAAACATTGATTCAATGTTTTTTGGTTTAATGCAACCGTTGAAAAGGCGAACATTAAACGATTTTATCAACGTGTGTGCTACTGGGGAGGAATCTCGTGAGGTAAGTTTGCCGGTGTTATATAAAACAATTCTATCTAGTTATGTAATGTGTTTTATAGGATCTAGTATAGGACTACGTCACCTTAGAACCAGATGGTACTAACAAGTCCACTTCAGCTACTTTTGAGAAAAAATAGTTTTAAAGTTTGAAGTTCCATTTAAAGTCTGTATAAATGCATTTCATTTCTAATATTTGAAGCCACGTGGAGGCCGTGTTGTGAGATAGTGGAGTTAATACTCTTCACTACAAGGTCATTGCCTGCAGTGTTAACTCTATTTTGCCAAAAAGTGGACATAATGCCTTCTGGTTCCCAGGGACGATATAATTACAATGATTGATTTGTCAAGTCTTACTTTCTATTGCTTATTATTGTTCCATAATTGTTTCTAAACTAGAGTATTCGAAGAAGACAAGAGAAGGTTCTCCACTTAGAATGCGCAGCGTCTCGAAAGATTATGGTAAGTTGTAACGGTATCTTACATTTTGACTATTTCGTACAGCAACTATTTTGTTTTATTAAGATAGCATTTTTTTTTTTTTTTTAATATTAAAAGTATTTCCAGCTCATCAAATTTGAGAATTAAGAAAGCATTGATAGTTAGAATACATTTAATTGTACGATTTCTGTATTTACTTATTCTGCTAATGTTAATTCATGTAGGGGAGAGGGGTACGAAGAGGACACCTTAAGCATATATTGAGCCATAATTCTTTTTCTAATGACAGGATTAATATAAAAAGCTTCCTTTCACACATGACCACAATTTCGACATCCAAGCAATATTGAAACACTGATTAAAATATTCTGTGAATGGCCCTTTGCGCACCGTATATATGGCATAAAGGTCCATATAGACCTATATGGTATAATGGAAAAGCCATGTTAGAAGACACGTTTGAAAAAGCTGTTTTTCTTTAATGCTCCATCTTCATATTACAACACAACGATCTTCGTGTGTTATTCCTACCATATGGAGCTATGCGATAATGTTACAGAAGTCATGGATAATTCATTTTTTAACCATTACAACCTTATTGCTGTATCGATTGCTCTACAACAGTGGTCTTAGACCTACGGCCCACGAGATGACGGCACTGAAAAAATCCAAAATTACAGTAAATATAGTCTACATTGGATGTAAGAGAAAATAATCTGAAACACAAGTAATTTGGTCATTATTTTTACATACTGAACAGAGTGCAGATAATTATTAAATTTATTGTGTAACAGAAACATGCAAAAATGTTAATACATTAGGCTAAATCCAAGTGGTTTTTCCCGCGCTTTTTGTTTTACGTCAATTATTCAAATTTGAGTAGAGGAAAACAGAAATTAACTTTCACAGACCAAAGTTCGTTTCGTCCTTTAATAATGAGTACAATTAGTCTTAACAAAATATTAATAGTTAACTCAGGATTGTGTGCAAACACTTTTGGGGCAGAATAATGTCCCAATACTGTCTGCACACAATCTTGAGTTTACTATTAATATTTTGTTAAGACTAATTGTACTCATTATTAAAGGACGAAACGAACTTTGGTCTGTGAAAGTTAATTTCTGTTTTCCTCTACTCAAATTTGAATAATTGACGTAAAACAAAAAGCGCGGGAAAAATCACTTGGATTTAGCCTTAAATTGCTGTATTAATTGTGAGTTGATCTTTTTTAATGCGGCCCTAACCCTCTTCTTATTCAGTTAATTCAACCCGCTGACAAAAAGATATTGGAGACAGCTGTTGTACAGAAAAACCTCCACACACCATCCGTGGTCCTTTTTGCCCCAACGCACTATTATTCGTTGTACCTTATTACTTCATTTGCTTCGTAAATGCACTGGGAGCTCCTTATCCTTACTACAAAATGTAGTTGTTCAAACGGCATAATGTGTATCATTCAACTCTCTGTACATTACAGCTCGAAAACAGGTCTTTCTTTCTTTTCTCAGAAACAAACCGCTTTCTTCTTCTGGTGACGCCATACGCAACTGCAGCTGTACATGCAAGATTGTGCCATACTACAGCGGATTGGATGGTGTGTATGACGGAAGTAAAATCGTGCTGGACCTCTTCGCTCCACCGGTCCTCATCATCCCGCTTTCGTATACCTAATACAAGTTGGTCTCTTAACGTAGTTTGTGTTAAATCTTCATAATTCGGTCCGAGCCAAAAGTTGCCTAAAGGCCGTCAATAAAATTCAAATCTCCATAATTGCATTTCCTGGCGTACTTTTTCAAAATAGCAATGAAGTCTTCTTGTACGGATTGAGTCAGTTGCTGCTTCAATGGCTTGAATTGATATCTGGCTACAATTGCATTTTGGACTACTGCATAATGTTCCATCAGCTTTTCCTTCATCTCCACTGCAATGATTTCGGAGAACAAATATCTCTTAGGGTTTCATACGTTGGAAAAAGTGTACTTTCTTTCTTCTCATCAGTTACACTGACAATGAAAGTACATTTAAAAATCACATGTTCCGAAAAACGTTCACAATATTTTCTAGTTTTACCACGTTTTTAGTGCATAATATATAAACTTTTCATGAAATTACTATGAACTCCACCACATTTTTAGTACACAACATATAAACTTCTGGTGTTTAGTACCAAATTCATGCACAAAAATCAGTAGGCAATGTACTAAAAGTGATCTGAAAATGATCTCTATAGATAACGTAAACTACGATAAATGTGAACTTCATGTGTGCAAAATATGCATTAAGGGCGCTTTCACATACGAGCGAGAGCGGAGCGGACAACTCTAGCGTGGTTTAGAAATACACTGCGAGCAATTGGGCTTTCCAAATCAGCGCGAGGCGAGAGCGGGTTTCTCTCGCTGCAGACGGAAAAATACTCTCGTTTCCCTGCTAGAAATGCGGCGAGACTTTCGCGAAAGCTGCCCGCTGAAAGCCAAGCAAAACATTGAAGTAAATGAGCTGTTTCACATCAGCGCGAGCGCGAGCCGAGAGCGAGCGAAAGAGAGAACAGTGTTGCCAGGAAACACCACGAAGATAGGCTGTATTTTCATCAATTGCAACAGGCCGGTAGCTAGAATTATTTCATTAAAAGCTAATCTTTTTGTTGGATCATAATAATGTTGATATGAATGTTCATAGAGTTGTAAACAAGAAGTTATTTCTTTGTTATCAAGATGTATTGTCATTTAAAAGAATAATTACTGATAAACATTTTTCAAGGAATTGTAGTTGTTTCACGTCGAAAATTTGAAAGTGAATCATACGGGCTACGAAATTAATAAACATCTATTTGTTCTGATTTTTGTACAAGCAGAATACATTACACAGTCTAAATAAACTAAAGTAGGCTGGACGCACCGGAACTGTGTTTCGGCAAATCAGTTTGAAGGCGGAGTACATTTCCTTTACTCATTTTCTGTTACACATTTTATTTAGTCGATACTGTATTAATGATGATGATGATAGGTATTCTGCCCGAAGGAAGGTCTGACCCGAAGATCCCTGGGCAAGGTGAACCCATGGTGGTTTGGCATTGCCTTCCATGGGATGATGATGACGTCCTGAGGACGGAACTACAGTTTAACGTGGGATCCGAACCACTTGTGTACCCACCGGGAATCGAACCCGGACACCTTGATTACAAGGCTACAAGCTTAACCACTCATCCGAGGAGAATAACTTTCTTTCGTGTGTCCATTGCCACCACGTCAATAAAACTGGTTACACAGAACCTTGTTCGCAGAGATTTCCCGCGCAGGCAGTGCCCGCGTTGATGTGAAAGGATCAGCGAGAGCGAGGCGATCTCTCGCCCCCTTCTCCAGCGTATGTGAAAGCACCCTAAGGGTAAGACGCCAATGAAAAGACACATTGAGGACACAAAGGGCTCATATTTTGCCAGTACGTTCACACTGAAAATCAAAGAATACTGTATTTACTGATCTATATATAAGTTTTCAAACCTTTCAATCGAAACTTCTATATCTACTACCCTACTTGAGATTCGAATTGTTGTATGTGGCTCCTAAACTGTTGCGCCATTGCAAGATTTGTTAAAGAGCTAATAAGGTAGATGCAAACATGACTGAGGCAGAGTTTTGCAGGACATATTGTGAAGAAGAGCTGTTCATAAAGTGCTAGATTAAAATTCCAAGTGTAAATCTGTGCTTAAACAGTACAATGTGCTAAAATTGTGCAATGATTAAGTTGGATTTGATCGCTAACAATTAGGTTAGGTTAGTTATACATACTATTATACCTATATCTAGTTACTATCCAAGGACACATCATTGCAAAGCAGATTCCTTTATCATGCAGCAGTAGATACGAAGTAGATAAGATGACGAACAAGTAAAAATACCAAATGCTACTACTAGTGAAAGACGTATACGTAATGATCTTATATTATTTTGTAACTTGTTTCTGATACTTACGCCAGCCACGCATATTTCAACCACTTAAAGGGTATTCAATACAGTGGAGCAAAAAAAAAAAAAAAATCTTCATAACTGTTTTCTAATAGTGAAAATTTAGTCTTCATGAATAAGCCTGAAAAAGTTTCTTTTTTTTTCTGAAAAATTATTGTAAATTTGGTA
This sequence comes from Lepisma saccharinum, assembly GCA_022664845.1. NCBI lineage: Eukaryota > Metazoa > Arthropoda > Insecta > Zygentoma > Lepismatidae > Lepisma > Lepisma saccharinum. The sequence goes on along the minus strand of JAGDQP010002054.1, from coordinate 98,974 downwards.
CTATTGTTACATGTATAAATTTGTTTGCTTCATACTTTCTCAACGTGAAACTATTCTTTGGGTTTACATTTAAAACGTGAAAACATTAACCATTAAGGGTCCTCCTTGCACTCGTTCCCAGTTTTTAATAGTTTTCAAATTATTTCAAAATCAAATAGCAGTATCAGAAATGTTCGAACATAGTTGCGAACATAATTGAAAATATACAGAACGGTTATACTGCCGGTAATACTTTTCGGTTGCGAAAGTTGGAGTACGACCCTAGCAGATGAACACAAATTACGTGTGTTTGAAAATTAGGTTTTGAGAAAAATATACGGGCCGAAACGGAACGAGATGACTGGAGAATGGAGGATAATGCATAATGAAGAACTCCACGGATTGTACGATTCACCAGAAGTAAAAATAATGAAACTGCGACGACTAAGGTAGGCAGGCCATGTAGCTCGGATGAGGGAAAAACGAAGATTATATTCTATCCTGGTTGGAAGGCCGGATGGAAGGAGACCATTGGGAAGACCGAAACGTCGTTGGGAGGAGATCTTCGAGAAGTAGTCATTCGTGATGAAAACTGGCTTGATGTTGCCCAGGATAGAATCCAATGGCGAACGATTGTTACTGCGGCGATGAACTTGCGAGTTCCATAAGCCATAGAGTTAGTTAGTTAGTTGTCTAGTACTTACAAAACAGTGTGTAATATGATGTTACGGATTTCGAGATGTTAGCAATCCTTGAGTAACAAGCTATCAAAATTTATGACGTCATAATTTAATTGAAGGATGAGTAGGCTACTCCTCAACGACCAATATCTCGAATCGCGCTGTCCTTTATATTTCATAGTGATTTGTAATACTAGAGAACCACGATATTTTCCATATCAAAGTTTTGCTTTTATATATCTAAGATAAATAATAGCTGAGCAAAGCAATACGTTTTATTTAAAAACTAAAAAAGTGTAACAGTTTCACCAACTAACCCACTACTTGGCTTCGTCAGACACACTTGATGAAGCATGTGTCTGTGTCTGTCTGATGTGTCTGATGAAGCCAAGTAGTGAGTTAGTTGGGGAAATTGTTTCATGTTTTTAGTTTTTAAATAAACCGTATTTCTTTGCTCAGTTATTATTTACTTTATCTTAGGGAACTATGTTCTAAACTTCCTGATACTGCTATTAGATTTTGAAATATTTTGAAAAATATCGTATTAAAAAAGTGGAGATGGGAGCAAGGAGGACAACTCTCCAAATGTCACCCCTATCACTCGTTTACGTCTCGCATGCGCACTAGCGATGGCCAGATCAGGATCCGGATATAAAAAACTCGGATCTGGATCCGAAGATCCGGATATCCAAAACTCGGATATGGGTCCAAAGATCTGAATATTCGAAACTCGGATCTGGAATATCCGGATCCGTTTGGCCATCCCTAATGCGCATGAGTCCTCTGTCAAAGTAGGGGTGACAGTTTGAGTGTTAAGGTTACTGTAAAGCCAAGATCTCTAACAAAAGATGGCAGCACTATTTCCGTATATGTTTAATGTACTTTTGTCGTGGCATGAAATTTCAATGCAGCTCCTGCAGATTAAGTCTAGAGAGTTCTAACTTTTCAGGGAAGAAAGTTCATAATCATGTCAAGAGTTCTATCCGTGCTGATTTTTTATTTTCTTTCTTGTTCATTCTTGAAATCACTTTATTGTTGTTATGGATATCCAAACAAATAACAATGAAGCTCTTTCAACAATGAAGAAAAAAGAGAATAAAAAATCGGCGTTGATCGAACTCTTGAATTGGTCATGAACTTTCTCCCCAGAAAGTTAGAACTCTCTAGGCTTGAATTTGTAGGAGCAGCATTGAAATTTCGTGCAACCATAAAAATACATTAGGCTTATACGGAGATAGTGCTGCCATATTTTGTTGGAAATTGTTGCTTTGCATTAACCTTAATAAGGTAAGATAAAATAAATTTGATTGTATGGGCGGCAACAATTGAATCCTCCAATGTTAAAAGAAAGGGGCTCCATAGTCTAACGGTTAGAGCGTTGGACTCATGTTCGCGTGCTCCCGGGTTCAATTCCCGGATGGAGTCCCTCTTTTCGGCGTCCACCCAGCGTCGTAAGGAAAACTGGGGAGTCATGTGAATAAAGACGTGAAGGCCACTCGGTCTAGAAAGCCCCTAACACTCCTGTTCGTGGCTAGATGGCGCGCAATGCTGATCACAATGCCGTCACTCAGGTGGATGCAGTTCCACCAAGCGCGAACAGAGGGCTTTGTGGCAGACTCAGGACCTAACGGTCTGTAACGCCGGTGGTTATTTATATAATGTTAAAAGAAACTAAGTCAAAATAAACTAATCCATTTTTCGTTTTTCTCCATGAATCTATGAAAGAGATGTGTTCTATCAGATAAAGATAAAATGAAGTGTATGGACAGTGTGTTCTATCATACTATATCGAAAGCAACTACGAATAACCTTCGGATTACAGTAATTTACTACAGTAAAATTTACAGTGCGTCTTAAAACACACTTAGTCCTTGACTTGAATCCTTTTAACAAAAGTTCCTAGTATGTTTTCATTCATTGATGAAAGCGATGTCTGAATTAATTCGAGATGTTGTCGATAGGTAGCAACTGTATGTGTGACTAATTATCCAGTGAATGTTGTTTCTGAAGTTGACTTGGTTTATGTTGAACGAAAATATGTATCTTAAAATGCCTTATGCCCATGTTCTCGTGGTCTTTTTGTTAGTGCATTTCTTGAATTAACACAATAAACATGGCTAATTATATCCCCAACTTCTGCACCACATTCAATACCCCAACTACTTGAAAAATCATATTCTTGTAAACTGCCTATCAGCAAGATTTGGAATTTGAATTTTATTTATGACCTTTAGGCATCTAAGGCTCAGGCCTGGATAGAGGAGGGGAAAGGAATCGGGAATGTCTCGGCCAGGGCCTATATTGAAGGTGCCATCCCGGCATTTGCCTGGTGTGACTGTAGGGGGAAAGCTTTAAAACTCAGGATTTTCGGCCGCTGGGATCGAACCTATGACCTCCCCTATGCTACAACAACGCTGTACCAAGAAACTAGACAGGAAACCAATTTTTACAATAATCTAGTTCTTACGACTTACCCGGTAAAGACTTCCCTTGTTAGCAGTCGCGATTTCATTATTCTTACATCAGATGAATTGTACAGTCTATGGAGTTCATCATTACGCAGTATCCTCCATTCTCTGGTCTTCTCGTTCCGTTTCGAACCGTATATCCCCTCAAAGCCTTTATTTTCAAACACACGCAACTTATGTTCATTTACCAGGATTGTACTCCAACTTTCGCAACCATAAAGTATCACCGGCAGAATAACCGTTCAGTATATTTTCAATTTCAGCTTTCTTAATAATTAATCGTAAAGTTAGGAGTTCCTGGACTGAATAGAAACATGGTTTGCGCGATGTTAAGCAACTTTTAATTACTTCCATGACCTCGTTTTTGCTTGTTACATGTATTTAAATGTATTGAGTTTGTCTATTATTTCATTCTTAAGAGGGCTCCTCGCTCCAACCCCCTTTTTAAAACAGTTTCCAAAATATTTAAAAAACTAAGAGCACTATCAACTAAGAACATAGCGCACTAGAGCTCACAAATTACTATCAAATACAATGGACAGCGATCTCGAGGTCTTGTCCATTGATGAGTGATACGTTTTCAAATATTATGACGTAATTATTTAATTAGAGTTTCAGTACTAATCAATGGACAAAATTTCGAGATCGCTGTCCATTGTATTTCCTAGTAATTTGTACGTTCTAGTACGCTATGTTCTTACATTTTTGATAGTGCTCTTAGTTTTTGAAATATTTTGAAAAATGTTCTAAATGTGGGGGTTGGATCGAGGAACCCTGTCTATTTTCTTCACTTTTTGTGTTTCGACTTGTTGCCGTGTACTTTGCTTTCTCTGCATTCACCTGTAGCCTTGTCTCATCCCGCCGACCTCGGTAGCCGTGTGCGCTAAGGCGCTGGGCCGCAGTTCATGAGGTTGTGGGTTCGATGACATTTTTATGCAAAATATCTTTCTATTAAAAATAAACAATTATTTGCATATCTTTTCTACATCAAATTGGATTATATTTCAAATGCATTAAAAATGCTCAAAAAGATAAGACCTTTTAATCTAGAAACATATAACATATATATAAATATATATATATATATATATATATATATATATATAAATCTTATTTTATATACCAACTCCAAATTCATATAAAGTTTTATTGCATAATTTTGTTTCTACTTGCCAAGGTGTTCCAAGAAATCCGGATAATGAAGAAGCATATGAATTTAATGTGTGGACGAGACCAGATTGTGCTGGAACAGTCTTTGAGACTAACTACAGAACTTGGTTTCATTTTGGAATAAAAGGTACCGGTAATCAGCTTTAAGCAGTGTTTCTTTCAGGAAAAATGTTCTGGGGGGTATTTTAAAGCTTTAGAGGGGGTGAAAGAGGAGAGAGGGCGTAATTCTACTAGAACAGCGATGGAGCCCTTGTTTTAATTGGGGAATGATTGACTCAGTTTGGAGGGTAATACCCCAGTCATTCCCTCTGAAAGAAACACTGGCCTTAAGATTTTGAAATATCAAGTAGCCTATAAATATTGGCAGTTTAAACTGAGACTGAATTTCCTAACAAAACAAAACGATCAATTCTATTGTAACAGCAAAAGGAACCAAAAAAACAGATTGGTAAATACTTTTTACGATTGAAATCTGCAAGAATTGGTTAAATAATTACACATATTAAAGTGCTCCAGCATTCAAAGCTATTACGCAACATTACATTGGATTAAATATTTCTTAGGCTTTCAAAATTTCCAAGGCATTTTTGGGTCGTATTAATTACCAAAGGTGGGGCGAGGGAAGCCCACAAGGAAAATGTAATTACGGAAAATATTTTCTACTGTCTGATATGAACTTTGGCTGTCTAAGACACCATATAGTCTTCTTCTATTCTATTACGATGTTTCTAAGTACAGTGTTGCCAGTTATATCTATATAGTTGTGTACGTGACAATTTTATCTTTATGTTAGTAGCTATGACATATTTCTTATATTTGTTGCTATAGAAAAACAAACAATAAGATCAAAAGCACCTTAGTGCAGTGTAGTATATGCACGAAGGCACCTTCATTCCACATTTCATTAGATATCATATATCATACCATATGTCATATATAACATTTACAGTATTCTGTGAATAGCCCCTTCTACCAGGAGGGGAGGCTCCGAGGTCCCCAACACATTATTTACAGTGACTTCGCGTATCGACGTTCACAGGATCACGTGAACTGCCAACTACTTTAGAATGTTATTTTTATTATTATTATATTTTCGTCTCAGATTATGTTTCTTATCGAGAGATTTAAAAACATACCACATTTTAAATTGTTACACTGAGGCAGTTCCTTTAACAAGTTGTGGGTACTATTCAATTTGTTTCGAGTTCACATTTCTTTTGTGAACGCGTTACCCCATATACGATTAAGTGGCGTTAGGCCTAACTTATAACATTGTGTATATGGGACCACGACGTGCACAATTCGAGTGTGAACGAAGATAGCAGAAGCACAGGTGACCACTGTTGCTAACTCTCCTTGACTTTTCCACCCATTCTCGTGTTTAAAATGTAATCAAATACTCTAGCAGAAGCAAGGATAAACATTCATTACATACCAAAATCGCATAGTACACAATAAATCGTTTATGGACAAATAATATTAAACGCTTAAATAACGTAATGTTGCATCTCTATTTACATAAAGTTGTTTGAGTTCCAGTATCAAAACGAAGAGCTAATGAACAGTATAGTGCAGTTTGCAACATTGCGTAAACAAACAACCTTCTTTTAGGGTGTTATGCGAGAGATTGAAAGGATTTTCGGAAGTGATTTGTTCGTTTCGCCATTAAAGATTTATTAATAGAAAAGGAGGCATTTTTCAACGCATATAAAACGTATTTTTCAACGCATTCCAGTGCATAATAATCTCGCAGGTAACGAACGTATGGACGTCATATACAAATAAAGGATACATGCAATTTCTTATTATTTGTTCTTTGTTTTGTGTGTATGTATTTACTGTGAAAGGCAATTTTCAATTGTCTTACTTTCGTGGAAAACTCATCTGAGATACATTCGTCGCTGCAAAGTCGAGTTTTCGAACCTGGGTACCTGAAAAAACGAGATGATTCCTTAACAGTCCAACTACTTATTTTTATGTGTCGAGTTTTCTGTTCTTTTTTCTTAGTCCCAGTACATAGTGTAAATAAGTTATAGAGAGCTATATTTCAGTTCTCTACTTAGCACATTGAGAAATGATTTCAAACTATCAAACGATGTGTTTTTTGTTCCCGTACTTTATTCGTTGCTCTTTAGAGCAGAGATTCTGCCAGGATTTTCAGTTTTGAGGGTTTAAAATAAAAATTGGGAGGGTGTACCTGGAGTTTTGCACGGTTTGTATTAATTTTTACCTTAAAAAAATATAGTTGGGGTACACTCGGGAATTTGGGAGGTGACACCCCCGAAAGGGGGTCAGGCGGAATCACTGGTTGTGAACTACCACCTTTCAAGTACACGAGACGATACTGATTATTTAAATTATAGTTGGAACAAGACAAGCAATAAAAATGAACCAAGTACGCTGTATCAACAATAGGTTGAAGCCTGACAATATCAAATTTTTCAGATTTTTTGTCAAACTGGAAATGTTAAAAAAAAATGCGGGAATCGAGCCATTGGTTTTTAACATACCCTTCTATAAGGCCACTGGAAATTCACTTTCCTGCTCTCCTGTCAGGAATATTTAAACTTCAAGTATGACTTTTTTAGCTCGTAATCTTAAAAATGACTCACTAGGTTCCTCAGACCTACATCCTCCATGTTCAAATATATCCTTATCTTTGACTCATAGTCACAGTTTCCTCCTCTTTGATTAACATGGTTCGGTGAAGAAGTTCTCCTCAGAGATCCAATGTTTTGTAACATTTGAATAAACATATTACTACAGACATTCTCCTCACACTTTTAGCCCTTACTTTACTCAAGTGTATGCCCTCACTTTGACTGTAAATATAGTAGTACTTTAGTGTTCCACCACCAATAAAATATTAAATAAAGTGAAAGAGATAACTTGAGAAACAGAGACACACTTTTACATTTGCCGTGGTAAATTTGCTACATATATGTTTACGTTTTCTTTAGCAAGTTGTTTGAAAGTGTGTTGTAATTTCTCTTTGCTATCTGCGATATATCTGCCATGAAGGAATAACACCTAATTTTTAATTGTGTGTATTCTAGTAAAACGAAAATATATATTATATATTATGACACACTTCCACAAAGAATTCCAATATATATTATGACATACTTCCACATGTTCCAACAGTGTATCCATGTGGTTAATTTAATCCAAAAAAAAAAAGTAGCTGTGGTTAGCTGTAAGGGATTGGGTGTGTCAATTTTCTCACATTGTGAGAACTGTTGATGTAAAATAAGAAGAAAAACATTTAATGGAGACGTTAAACAACATGTAGGGAAGAGTTGGTCAGAACGGGATACTTAATTCAAAATTTAAAATATCTAGGTTCCAAATTGGCAAATCTTATTCAAATTTTGCAAAACCGTTTAATAGTATATCTACGTTAATTGGTTTACTCAACAGTTCTTACAATATATATAATATATATACTCTTTTTCATTTTTTAAAAAAATAGTTGTAAGTATCCCGTTTTGACAGACTGCTCATACAAATAGTGTGTGAAACTGACCTAATTTACTACAACGAGAGAAAGGGAAAGAAGGGGCTATGTTCAGTTTTAAAATGAGTTTTCACTTGTAACAGGTACTGCACAATGACAGCTAACACCTTACAAAGTTTCGATCCCAAAGCTCAAATATTCACCAAGTTAAGCGGTTGTAAGAATATTGTAAAGTGCCGTAGATTGCGTACGGTGCCGTAGCAACACACAATGCCTTTCAACAATCGTGGAATTGCTGCAGAATTGCATATGCAACTCTAGTAACTTGTGGTAATTATGCAGCAACAGACCTAGTTGACATTTTATGAAAGTGCTTGTAAATTGCAGCACAACTGCATTGCAATTGCTCAGCAACTCTCCAGCAATTGCTCTGCAAGTCTTTGGCAATGAACGGAATTATGTATTTTAAGAAGAAGAAAAAAGAACATTGAAAATCTTCCCACTTGTCTGCCAGAATATGAACTCGCGACCTTCTGCTTTGCTGTCTGTCGTCTTATCCATTCGGCTACGCAGGTTTTACTGAAGAATCATACTTTGAATATCATATTTCCGGAACTAAGACATGGAATGATGAGAGACAGACAGAGGGAAAGTTTTATACGTGTTACTTTTGTATAACACGTGTTATAAACATACAACATATATATTTAAAAAATAGAATGGGGCTTTTTTAAAACTATTTTCTGTGCATGTATCTATCAGTACGTGCCATGACATTCCGCAATTTTTCCGAGCCTCTTCAGTAATATATCCTTTTTAGTTTCTTTATTTATTGATTAGAGGCATTACATTACGTGGATAAATCACTCATAGCAAAAAAAGCTATGCAATTTCGTAGCAATTGCTCTACAATATTTGGTAGCAATTGATCTGGAGTTTACTGGTTATTAATTTCAACCATTACTTGCAGCAAAATTGGAATGCAATAGCCATGGAAGATGCACATGTTTGCGAAGGTTTTAAGGACAGTGAATTATAGTGACACTGTAACAAAATTTTGGCAAAATTGCAGTGCAAAACGATTTTCCAAAGAGTTGTAATGTTACATTACTGCACTCGTGCTGCATTTTTACGATTTTTGGCAATTCTTGTAACTCAATGGCAATTCAAATGCTGCATTTCAGCAAACGAACTTGCTATCTGGGATATATTAATATTACCATTAATTTACTAATTATTTTATAGCCGTATATTTATAGAAATAATTGTCAATTAATCACTGACTGTACTTGTTCTTAATTCAATTCTTTTCACCATACTGGTTATTCTTTTACATTAAAATTAACATTTTAACTGCCTATGCTGACTATGCACTGAATAAAACAATATGGCGTTTTCAGGAAAATAAACAAAATAACATGAAATATTTATCATAACATTGTAACCAAGAAATTATTTGTTTGTTTTATCTTACCTTGAGTGTAGTTTGAATGATAAACGAAGCTGACATACCTGGTCAGACTCAGAACAATTTAACAAAACATGACATTTTAAACTTCGCCCTCTACAAAAAATGAATAGTCATATGCAGAAAGGTGATATGTGACATATTTTGAAAAAATGACTTTTGTGCAGGAATCAACTCGTATAGGGTAGTACACAGTGTGCGAATTAAACTTTTTAGCCAGGGGTAATAAAATATAAGCATGGATTTCAAAAGAGAATGTATATATATCATATTCAGCCGTTTTCTATCCACTACTGGTTAAGGCTTCCCCTTTTCTCTTCACATGTCTCGGTCTCCTGCTATCCTCATCCATGTAGCTCCTGAAAAACGCTTGATTTCATCTACCCATTTGGACGTCGTCGTCTTTTCTCTAGGAGTTCAATGTAGTACATTTGTCGTCCATCTTCCATCTGTTCGTCTATAAAAACTATGTGACTGGTCCATCTCCACTTCATCTTCTTCGCAGAGAGAGAGCGAACGAGACAGAGAGAGAGAGAGAGAGAGAGAGAGAGAGAGAGGTGGGGAGACATGCAGTCTTATTTTCCAATAGGAGGTTACTAAATCAAACCAATCATACTAAACCATTCACATTAAGCTATTTCATAAACATCACAAAAGAAATAGCTTCAAAATAGGCTTCTTAGCTGCTAGTAAAAGTTCATATACCCTTGTCACTTGAATGAAAATAGTTTCAACTTCTGCCAAATAAAAATGTTCCGATTTTCTATCTAATCTTGATCGAAACATCCTCGGGGGCAAGTGGGAGAGGAATCTATTCCTGGCAGGGACGAAAAAATATTTGTCAGGGTGGGAAACTCCTTTCCCAGGGAGAATTCCCCGGAATTCCGCCAGTTAATTCGCATCCTGGTAGTGCATCAGCAGTGCCAAAAGGAAACATGTGACATTGTTCCTTATGGGTGAAAAAAAAGGGTACATATAGAATTCGTGAAAGATGCAAAAAGGTGATACGTGCAGCACATGTAATCTTTTGCAAAGTTCGTTGAGTGGCACCCATGAACTCACGTTGTGTTTTCTGATACTGACAATCGCTACGAGTTAAAAGGAAACGTATAGGACACTACTTGCAGTCTACCTTCAGTATCACGTTGCATTTCGACAAAAATAAAGCGGAAGATACTACAGTAAGACACGAGAAACATATTGCACTTCATATACTTAACAAATAGTCGAGTCAAGATAGGGTTTCTGCTGGAATTAATTCAAACAAAAATAATTCCTGGTACCTTTTCATGTACGTATCCTTTAGCTTAACATGCCAAAAATCTACATTCTGACGCTTACTAAATCAGTCGATATATCAGTGTCTATCACCATGGAAAAGCTGGAATAGTCTGGGAATTTTACAAATCTGGAAAACTCAGGGAATACTCAGGGAAATCTATAATTTATGAGGGGAAACTCGGGGGAATTTATGAGGTAGACTTATCCACATTTAGTAAGAGCACTGCTCCGGCAAGAAGACGGTTTGATTCCCACTCCTGACGATTTTTTCAATCTGTTAAATCCTCTATTATAAAGAAAATATATTTTTTTCACTTGTGAAATACCAGTAATGTAGAAGATGCTTGAACTGTGTGGTGGTGGGATTTAAAACATGTCACTGCGTGCTATTTACATGTTCCACTATACTAAGAACTCAGGGAACTTGAAAAAAATGATCATGGAAATACCTGGAAGATTCGGGGAATTTCATGTCACAAAATTGGTAGACATCACGTATATTTCGAAAAGGCGTCCATTCGATGTCTTGATTGAATACAGCTTTTCGACATTTATCCGAAAATGTTCAAGATACGAAAAACATGTATAGAGTATATTAAGGAACAAAATTTTACACAAATTTGGTCTCTCCATTTTTTATACGACCCCTTGCTTCACTACAATTCGCATGTCTTTCCAGTTTTCATTATTTTAAATATCCTTTAGGGTTTTGTTTTGTCGTGAACAATAAATTTTCGAGAAATAGCTCTAACTATGAATGATTTTTCACGTAGACATCCATACTACACATTCTTCATCGAAAATTAACTTCGAAATCATATGTGGGAAGGGTAGAGGGGGATCTTTCTGCATTGTTTTATTGAGACCACCAGGGCAAGTTGATAAAGCGTACCATCCCAGCAATTTGATGGTGTAACTGTGAAACAAACATGGAAAAACCTTTGTCAGGTTAGTCGGGCGTTTGTATTCATTGTTTATCATGCTGACAATGTATTTTCATCCATTTATTGCAATTACGTACAATAGTACTATAAGGAGAAGATGATAATGCAAAATGGTGACATGTACCCAAAATTTAAATGTGTTTGTGAGCCAAAGTGGGATCCAAATTCAATTTCAAACGTATGGTTATTATCGAAGATATGTGTAAGAATGAAACGTGTTTCTTCTTTTTCACATTCTCATTTGTAAGAGCTGTTAAGTATTTTGTGTTACATGTAAAATGTAGTTTTTGTCACATACCATCTTTTTGCAAAGTACGACTCAATTGTAGTCGTCTCTTATCATTCTACACATTGTTTAAAATGCACTTGAATGACAGGTAATGCCGAGAAGCATGTCAATAAAGGCAGGTTAGTGGTCAGGTTAGACCATGGACGTAAGAATATAATAGGACTAATAACAAGCAATTCACTCAATGTTATAAAAATGGGACGACTGAGAGGGCAGTTTGTCATTCCAACATGGCGGATCGCGCATACTTCCTGGAAAGGAAGCAGACGATATTGTGAATGTGCAAATAAATTTTAATTATCTAAATTTTGCCCTTAACTACTAATTATTATAAAATAAGTGTTATTGCAATACACTTCCTTCTCAAGAGCAGTGATCCCCATTCAAATCTTGAAGCCTGACATTATTTCACTATTATTATTGAAGAAAAAACTTAAATATTGCTTACCTGTTTATCCTCACACGTACCTCTTGGTCGGCTTCATCAGGCGCAACCTTCACATACCTTAAATTATTTCACATAAATTTAAAATTTGTAATTAAAAGTGGATCAATTAACATTACTTCTTACGGCCAGTTGCAATGTTTTGGTCAATTCAACATGGCGGCAAGGCGCACTTCCGGCCCATAAATTTTGGCTTGTTACTAGCCCTATTATATTCTTACGTCCATGGGTTAGACGTTTTTATGTCATGCATAGGTCATGGAAAGACCAGAAATCACACTCACACCTTAAATTCCAGTGACTTATTGCTAAAAGCACGTTAGTTGTGAACCTCCGCTTTGCAGCAATCGCATCTTAGAAAGGTGAAAATGGACAGTTTCCAAATAAAAGGATAAGAGACGGGTAGTTTGACAAATGCTCCGAAGAATAGTTTTCATGAAATTTACCCATACTATTCTAATTTCACGTATTTTGAAGGCGGAAATTAGATTTTCATAACTTACTGTTGCTGTAACAATTAGACTTGTTTTAGTCGAGATTGTGTTCCAGAAACTGTTAGGTCACACGTCTGCTGTGATTGTGTTATTTGTGTAGACTGCATTTCGGATAATTTGAAGAATGTTGTGTTAAACTAAAAACTTATGAATTACCATAAAACCTCTTACGTTTTCAGATGGTCCTCCACAGACTTTAATAAAACTGAACATTGTGAATATGAATGATAAGACGAAGCTTTTCATTCAGGGCATGCAGCCAGTATATAAAGTTGTTCCTGGGATGGACTCGTGGGAAAGAATACAAGAAAGGCCTAGATATACAGTAAGTTTCCTTTGCATATTCTTTGCGTATTCTTTGCGTATATAAAAAGGGCAGTTAGCAAATTGTAATTCTACACCCTCCATTCCGAAAGAAACCGAACTTTTGAAAACAAATAGTACCACTAGTGCCATCTGTTGTAATATTTTACCGGTAGATGGCGTAGTCCCTCATTGACAACTGGTATAAATGTCATGACATTTGGATGCACGGCAACAAAGTTATTGCGTTTCAACTGTCAGTGTGTTGTGTACATCGGTCGGAAAATGAGTTTCAAACAACGAGCTGCAATTGAGTTTTGTGTTAAACTGGGTAAACCTTTTACTGAAACGCACCAAATGCTACAAAATGCATATGGTGATGAGTGTCTATCCCGTACGCAAGTTTACGAGTGGTTCAGGCGATTCAAATCGGGTAGAGAGACGCTGGATGATGACGAAAGATCAGGCCGTCCCAGAACCGGATTATCGGAAGAAAACATCGAAAAAGTGCGTGAATTCATCAAACATAACAAAAAAGCGTCGGTGAAAGTTATTGAAATGGAATTAGGCATTCCTCAAACAACCGCATACCGCATTTTGACCGAAGTTTTGGGCCTTAAGAAGGTTAATTCGCGGTTTGTACCACACAAACTCACCGAAGACCAAAAAGTTGATCGAATTGCGCATTGCAAAGACATTGTTAAAAGTGCTCGGCAGGATTGAAACTTCTTGAAATCGATTGTAACTGGTGACGAGACGTGGTGTTTTGAATATGAGCCCGAAACAAAGCGGCAAAGTGCTGAATGGAGAGCGCCGGATGAAGGACCATCCAAAAGAAGTCGCTTGGTGAAGTCAAAAGTTAAGGTGATGCTGATTTGTTTTTACGATTCAAAAGGAATTATCCACAAAGAATTTGTTCAGCCCGGCCAGACAGTCACTGGAGAGTTTTACTTGGGCGTCATGAAGCGTTTGCTGGCAAGAATTCGTCGTATTCGGCCCGAATATCGAGAAATCGGCAGTTGGACTCTTTTGGACGATAATGCACCATCACATCGTTCGCGACTTGTAACTGCATTTTTGGTCAAAAATCACATTATTCTTTTGCATCATCCGCCCTATTCACCAGATCTCGCTTCGTGCGATTTCTATCTGTTCCCGAAACTGCATTTGGCGATGAAAGGAAAGTGGCACGCATCGATTGAAGCCATTGAGAAGGCGACGACCGCCGTCCTAAGGACCATTCCAATAAAGGACATGGAGAAGTCGTTTGACAACTTGTTGGAGCGTGCAAATATGTGTATCGATGCAGAAGGGGAATACATTGATTAATAAAAATGATTTGTTCCAAAATGTACATTGTTTTTTTGTTTTTTTAAAACGTTCGGTTTCTTTTGGAATGGAGGGTGTACAAACACATCAGATTTTCAATTTAAAAATGTCGAAAGAAGAGAAGGAGGCTTAAGTAAAGTCATTTCACATATTTTCTAGTGAAGTTCGAATAGAGTACTCGTTACGCAAAAGAGTTCGATCAACCACTTGAAGCTGTCAGATTTAAGGTTAATGTAAAGCCAATGCCTCCAAAAAAGATGGTATCACTATCTCCGCTTCATTGTTAGAGATTTGAATACCCATAACAACAATGAAACTTTTTCAACAAGGAACAAGAAAGAAAAGAAAAATCGGCACAGATAGAATTCTTGAATTAGTTATGAATTTTCTTTCCTCAAAGTTAGAACTCTCTAGGCTTGAATTTGTAGGAGCAGCATTGAAATTTCGTGCAATGATAAAAATAAATTAGACATATATGGAGATAGTGCTGCCATCTTTTGTTGGAGATCTTTGCTGTACATTAACCTTAAGGCATTTCGCCCTGAACCATTAAAACATATACAGATATTTTATTGCACATGTGTTATATTTTCATTTATAGATCCTTCAGTGTTAGTGACTTCTCTGCAAAGAGATCTTCCAGGTCAATACCGGGATAGTACCTATATATTGGGGTTTGCTGACTATCTTCCAATATTATTTACTCCATCCTATCCTGGTCTAAACCTGAGATGCCAAAGAGCCACAAATAAAATTCAATTCAGTTCCAAAGAGGACATAACCAGAAGGGTTTCATAAGTGGAGAGAACTCATTTATCAAAAACAGAAATAACTTCGTAGCATCAACAGCATAAACATCAGGAATAATACTGATATCTCTAAGCATCACATTTCTAACCTGTTTATGTGTAGAGCAGAACAAGAGTCCCTTTTCTAACAAGGTACATTCGCGAAGTTCCGGACAGATTGGTGTAATATTGATCAAAATGCAAAGTTCTGTTGGGCAGCAGCTACAGTTTTACTTATCGTAATTCCCCCTGACTCACCAAATTTCTTTACTGTTATCTCTCTTTAATGATTCCCGTAGAGGCTTTATATTTAACATTGATACGAAAATGAATTCCCTAATACATCAATCTATATCGAACAGGACTTCTCGAATAAAGTGCGCAACGAACGTGTGAAACTACAACAGTATTTAGTTGAATTTCGAAAAAGAGGCAGTTTTGCTCACCTACAGTACAGATATTTGTATTGCGATGGGAAAAGGTTTACTTTGTCTGAGTTAGAAGAAGAAGGCTTAAACTTTGAACATTACGGACAAGGACAACCAATGAATCGTGAAATCAACGGAACAGGAAAGTCAAAGACAGAAGCTACGTTTGAGACATCTGAACCTCCCAGGGTAACCAGCCTGCAGGAAGGCAAGGGAAACTCGATGAAAGAACTGACACAATCACCACCTCATTCTTCTCTCACCACTACCACCCCCTGTGACCTCCCGGAAAGCCGAACAAAACTTCCGTCTACAGAAGTGACCCTTGGGCCGATAACAGGTAAAAGTGAATCTAAAAATAGCAGGTCAAGTGATTCAGAGAGAAATACAGTGAGTAGTGTATCTGGTGTATCCTCCCCTCTCTCTCTCTCTCTTCGAAATCAGTAGTTACTACCAGAAGCTCCATTGCCCAAAAATCCAGCGTAAATAGCCTGCGGAAATGTAGCTGAAACTCAAGCATACAGCTAAGAAGGGATGATTGTGATGGAGTGGGGGGAAGTGGTTCAGCGAACCCAAAAGAAGATGCAAACAAATCTGACTCTGCGTGTAATGCTTTCTCAGGGAAGCAAGCGTACTTTAATCTGTACATACAGAATACTCGTTTTCTCCGAACCAAAGTAAATACTTTGTATGAAAATATCTTAAACAGTAACTACCAAGCGATTGCATTATTCGAAACTTGGCTCACCGACAGTCATATTGATTCCGAACTTTTTGACTCAAGATATATTGTTTTAAGAGCTGATAGAAATTTACTTTCTTCCGGGAAAAAGTCAGGTGGTGGCGTTTTGTTAGCTGTGAATAAAAAATTCCGAGTTCAGAGAGTTTCTTCTCCTGATATACCAGGCGTAGACTGTATACTAGCTAAAATTTTGTAAATAATATTACTTGTATATTTGTTTGTGTTGTCTGCATCTTACCTGCGTCTCCTATTTCAGTATATCAAGGTTATTTTGATTTTATATATAGTATATTACCACCTGAAAGCAACATTCTCCTAATAGGTGATTATAACATCCGAGACATCACAGGAACCGATTTTGATTTTCTTAGTTCAACATCAATATGCCATGAATTATATTGTTTGATTAATTTTTATAACGCGTGAACATGACTCAATCGTCCCTGAGGATGCCAATCACCCTGCTTTATTAGCAGAATTCCTGTACACCAGGCGAATAGAAAATGCAACAAAGTCACAATCAATGTATTACAACTTCTCCAAAGCCAACTATGAGCAATTAATATATCGCTTTATTGAATCAGCTAATTGGGAAAGCGTATATAATAACTCGACTGTTGATGAAGCTGTTGATTCATACTATAATATATTATATGGTATTTTTGATAAATGTATACCGCGAAAGAGATCGAAATCAAATTATCCTGTGTGGTTTTCAAATTCCATAATTAAACTGATTAGGAGAAAGGCATACCGCCGTAGAAAATGGAAACAATCAATTGGGGATGCTACGTATCATTATGATAAATTTAAGGAAATATGTGCTCTCACCAAAATAGAGATAACCTCCGCTTATAAAACATATTTGCATAACTGCGAAAATAACATTTTAACCGATCCAAAAAGCTTCTGGACATACATAAAAAATAAAGGACGCAAATCCGAATGCAATGCACTAAATTACGAGGGTCAACTTTTAAAGGATGAAAAAGGTATCTCAAAAGCATTCATGAAGAACTTCCAGATGACACACAATGTGTCAAAATATAACCTTAATACTCTTGCACAACACAATAGTTCTGAACTCTTAGATCAATTATCCCTTGAACACGTTGAACTGCAAGACGTAGAAAAAGCCATTAAAAAACTGAAACCACGGACATCTCATGGACCTGATAAAGTGCCACCCTATATTATCAAAGGTTGTTCGGGGATACTGAAATATCCACTACAAGTAATTTTCAATAAGTCACTAGCTACCTCCGAATTCCCTACTAAATGGAAACTTGCTTATATCTGTCCCATTCCCAAATCAGGCGGTATGAGTAACGATATTAAAAATTATCGTCCAATAGCTATAATATCTGCACCAGCCAAAGTGTTCGAAATTATTATACAAGAACAAATATATTCACATGTTCGCTCAGTAATTTCTCCCTTCCAACATGGCTTCTTACCAAATAAATCGACTGTAACTAATCTTGTTGAATTCACACATTTTTTGGTTACTCAAATAGACAATAAAGGCCGCTTTAGACGACAGCATTTATGCTACGATGAATCTTACGATTAGCAGTAGTGCCAGACTGTGAAAGCAAGAATGCTACAATAGGGCAAGATGCTATGGTATAAATCCATAACTTTTTTTCTTTTTACCCTGGCAAACTGCTTTCGCTAAGATTTATCGTACGAGAAATTTTCTCGTCTAAAGCGGCCTTTAAGGTCAAGTTGACGTAATTTACACAGATTTTTCTAAAGCCTTCGATGTTATTAATCATGACATCCTTCTCAGTAAGCTTGTGTCTTTCAACTTCTCATCGAACCTTCGCCAGTTGATAGCGTCTTATTTGTACCACCGTAAAAACCGTGTGCATTATAAAAATATTACATCCGAGGAATTTGTTATAAATTCTGGGGTGCCGCAGGGATCGAACCTAGGACCTCTCTCGTTTTTGTTATTTGTAAATGACTTGCCCGGTGTAATAACATCCTCCAACAAGCTATTGTTCGCAGATGATTTAAAAATCTATTGTAGCATTTCCTCTGAATTAGATGCTTTCTCCTTACAACATGACATCAATGCAGTCTCCAACTGGTGCAAAACAAACATGTTGTTATTAAATATTTCAAAATGTAGTGTGATGACTTACACT
Organism: Lepisma saccharinum; assembly: GCA_022664845.1. Lineage (NCBI taxonomy): Eukaryota > Metazoa > Arthropoda > Insecta > Zygentoma > Lepismatidae > Lepisma > Lepisma saccharinum. The sequence continues at coordinate 80,556 of JAGDQP010002054.1, read as the reverse complement.
AGAAAAAGGAACTATTTGGAATTTGAATACAGTATCAATGAAACACCACTGGTCCGAGTAGACACTATCACCGATCTTGGTGTGACCATAAAGTCCAACCTCTCATTTGATATACACATTAAGCGTATTATTGGTGACGCTTTTAGGAATCTCGGGTTCGTAATGAGACAAGGAAGTGACTTCTCGAATATTGATGTTTTAAAAACTTTATATACCGCGTATGTTCGATCGAAGTTAGAATATGCTGCAGTTGTATGGCATCCTAATACAAAGAAGAACACACGAGAAATTGAAATTATACAATCTAAATTGGTTTCTCTTTTTAACATACAAAGAAATAGGAATATATCCTAAATTCGAAAACTACTTGGACCTAGTAAACAAGTACTCATTCCAGTCTCTGGAAAATAGAAGAGTTAATTTTCTACTATCTTTTCTACACAAACTGGTACATAGTAAAATTCATTCAGAAAAATTATTATCCGAAATAAGGTTGCACGTTCCGCAGAGTTACTCGACCTCGTAATGCAGTCTTCGACCTCCCACCCCAAAGGACCAATGTATTAGATATATCGCATATTAGGAGAATGTGCTCATTATATAGATATAATTGTATTCTTAAAGCATATCCAGAGTTAGACATATTTAATGTAAATACGAGTGAATTTCATTGTTATCTAAAGTAATGGTTTTTTTTTTTCAGAATGTCACCACAAAGCATCAAATATTAATGTATACAGTATTTTGTAGAATGTATCATATGTACAATGAACACCTGAACTAGGTGTATAACCTGTTGTGTTCAGTAAATAAATAAATAAATACATTTCTTCGTTTACACATATTTAGTTATCTAATATAACTATAGTTTCATTTGAAAACCTTGACGGGGGAAGAGGGAGGGAAACTAACAGCGATTGGAGCATTGCCACTCGGCTATAGCAACCCGAAGTGAGAGAACGGCTGCAACGAGCTCATGTTCGTTTTTTATCTAACGGTCAAACCGGCATTGCTAACCATAAGAGCAACACTATACTCTTAAGTCAGGACGGATAATAGATAGGTTCCTCTTTCGAAAGAGTTGTGTTTGGATGAAAGTCAGTTCTCGGTTTTCAAAGTTCTTGTTGGCACTTACAAGGGCAATGTTTATATTTCGCATTGTTACTTCTTGTATTTCCAGCAAGTCATTTATAATGTCGTTCGGGTGATGATGTTTTCTTGTCTCTCTGAGTTACCCTTTTCCTTTTGGGTGTGGGGTTCTCGCATTTTGGAGCCTTGTGGGTTGCTTCAGGATGTCCAACGCAACGCTTTTGGCCTCTGGGCCTAGGAGACCCTTGCATTCTCCCAAGGCCAAATCCCACTCTTCTTCCAACTTCGATATTAACTGTTTATAGTATTTATCGACCTTCTCGTTAGTTATTCCTTCCGCAGAATAGTTGGTTGGTCTCTTCGAAGTTAGTCGGTGCTTTGATGAACTCGACCAAATTCTTGCGAACAAACAAATTCAAAGTCCGAATTCAGGTCTCTGCAGTCTTATTAAGAGTTTGCTATCCTGTATCCCGTTGCTGATCTCGGACTCGTAGTGCTGAGCAAGGCAGTAGCTTGCCAGAGCGTTTTAAAATATTATTCCTGTTCACCTTCTAGACGATAGTTTGGCATAGAGAGGAATCAGCACTAGCCTCATCCCTATGCTGTCTTGTTCAGGGCTTGTCGATGGGGTCGATTTCTTAACTGTTTCTTTGTTGTATCCTCGTTGGCCATTCTCCATGTTCTGTCTGTATCTCGTCCAGGGTGTCGTTCAGCTCAAGCAAATATATGCAGAGTTCGTCCTCAAGTTCATCCATTACTCTATTGAAAAATACAAGTTTTACAAGTCCCCCGAACAAGGTTGGATGATTCATGTATTTATTGTACTCAGAAGTACAAGTATGCAAAACACAGATTCCCGCAATAGAGCATCAGGTGGTAATGAAGGCTCTCGATTTCTCAACGTTGCTTCAATTGATTTCACGATGGCAACTCTCTGCCTCAGTAAAATATCTATAAAATTTTAGCATCCACACATTTCAGTAAAAAAAATGTAAAGGAGAGAAAAAGTAAATGGTTATTTAATGGACTTTATTAAGCAGTATTTTAACCTAAGATTTTTTTCTGATCCCTAACATATGCATACAGTATTTAGATTTGGAAGACGGAAGCGTAAGGCAAATCATTTTCACGTTGAAGCAATATTTCGTAGATCCGGGGCTAGGGGATCCGGCATGAGTGGGATTGGAACCAACGTAGCCTCTCGGTGCTTATTCCATGTCAGTGATCGCAACCGTGTCAGTTATTCTTCTCCATGTGTGTAATTTTCTTCACCATTTCGTAGAGTCTACTTTTCCACTTCATACAACACAAAACGTTTACTCAACTTTTAAAAAATTATTTATTCATCGGGCCACATAAAAGAATATTCTTATTCGTGAAATTCTCTTTCTCCTTCACTTAGAATAATACGTCGTAGTGATACCCCAGGTCAAGTCTTAGTACCGGCCTTTTTTAATGATGTTTCATAGCCTTGCCATCAGATACAGCAGGAAAATACCGGAATGGTACCAGGAGAAAGGTCATGGCCGCTAACTTCATCTTCCTCCAATGTATTAATGAAACAGCCTGAAGGCTTTAGCAAGGATTATTGAGTATAGGATTGCCAGCTCGCATAAGCGACAATAGTTTGAACTAAGAGCGGTTTGATACCAGATATTCAAGATCCTCTTTTTAATTATATCCACCCTCATTTAACTTGTAAGAGTATTGGTAGTGAAAATTTCACCCCCATTGCCAAAAATAATTTGTCATTATTTCACTTAAACACGCAAAACTTAAGCACGATTTGGTCACATTGTTGTCAAACTTACGAACAGAATTGTTGATAATTGCTGTTAGCGAAACCCATCTTGTACACACCGAGCAAGCGAAGTATTTCTACTTAAACAATTATTCATTTGAGTGTAAAATAAGAAATTATAAAAGTGCTATTGTTACCAAAGGGCATGGTGAAGTTGGGCTTTATATTAATAACTCATTACGTTATAGTATACGCAAAGACCTTAATCAAATGAATAACTTAGAACTTTGTAAAATGCTTTGGATTGAAACACACAATCGGAGATCAAGGAACATTATAATTGGGGTTATATATAGATCACCTAACAAAAAATATGACGATTTTAACAACTGCCTTGATAAAATTCTGTACAAAATCAGCAACAAAGAAAAACATTGCATTTTTACAGGTGATATTAATAATAATCTAAATAATGAAAAAGGAAGCGCTGACTACATAAATATGTTAAATAGCAACCATACCAAAATGTGCATTACAGTACCCACAAGAGTAGATGGTAATACGTGTAGCGTAATCGATCACATCGGCACAAATATTCTAGACGTAGATATAAATTCTGGAGCAATAACCACAAAAATCAGCGACCATTATCCAATATATATGTTTGTTACTTTTCAAATTGAGACTACAGAAAAATCTGATATCTACGAATATTCAAAAATTGCAAAAAATATTAATGACACAAATCGGGCCAAAACTGGAATATTTAGCACAGCATGTCCTACACAAGAAATCCAAATTCTCCAGACTGCCATTAGAAAGTACGTTTAGGAAGCTACGAAGCCAAAGAGATTACACTGTAAATATGAAATAAAAGAAAACAACCTTGGAATACCGCCTCTATTCTAAAATCGATTAAGAAAATAGATGCATTCTGGAAAAAAAGTTATAAAAATCCTTTTAACTTAAAACTTTAATAAAAATACAAACTCTAATATTCTTTAAAACTTATTGAAAATGCGAAAAACAACTATTATATGGAAAATATGCTTCGGACAGGGTCGGATACAAACCTGAAATGGAAAATAATAAATTCTGCCTTAAATTAAAGGAAACACAATGTACATAATAAACATTACTGATAATTGTAAAGAAATTATTCAAGATAAAAAGTTAATACATATTTTACGGACATTGGTAGAAAACTTGCTGCCGGCATTAGAAGTCGCACGGACGATACACAAACTAAAAGTATGAAACAAACACAATCAACAATATCTCTTACTCCCGTCTCCGAAACCAAAATAGTAAACACTATTAACCGCCTGAAAAATAAGTCAAGTATGGGATATGACGAAATAAATACAAAAATTAAAAAAGTGAGGCTATAGTCTTAGCACCAGTTTTAAAACATATAATCAATCTGTCATTCACTACAGGCATCTTCCCAGATACACTGAAATTGCTTAAATTATTCCCATATATAAAAGTGGAAACAGAACCGACAAAGCAAATTACCGGCCAATATCCTTCAAGCAATTGCCGGCAGCACTTCCTGTGCTGAGTAAAAATTTTTAAAAAGTACTCCTAATTAGACTAATGTCTTTTCTTGAAAAACATAATATAAATGTCCAAGAAGAGTATGGATTCCAGAAAAATAAATCTACACATCTGGCTATAAATAGTTTGGCAAATTTTATATCCGGAACGCTTGACGAAAGTAATTATATGATTGGGGTCTTCATTGACTTCAGGAAGGCCTTTGATACGGTAAACCATAGTATATTCCTACAAAAGCTACACTGTTATGGTCTACGAGGCGTAACACATAAATTACTAACAAGCTATCTCCAAGAGGGAAGCCAATATTCGTATGTAAATAATGTAGAGTTTTGCTTATCAGTGAATTGCGGAATTCCATAAGGTTCTATTTTAGTGACGCTGCTGTTTCTTCTATATATAAACGTCCTACCATCATGCCTGAAACATAGTAAGTCGTTACTATTTGCAGATGATACACTAGTTTTTAATAAAGGCACAACATTAAAAAAAGGTAAAAAATGCCACTAACAAGGATTTAGAACATCTCTCCAGCTAGTTTCGATTTAATAAATTGACATTAAATACCGACAAAACAAAGTGCATCTTTTTCAGAAATAGGCAGAAAAAGGAAATTATAGTGAAATATTCCGTTAGAATCGGTAACGATAAGATAAGTGTTGTGAACAGCATAAAATATCTCGGTGTGTGGTTTGACGAATTCTTTTCATGGGACAAACACTGTTTAGAAATATGTAAAAAATATATGGCACATGGGAATATTGCCCAAACTTTCTAAGACGTTTCCAAAAATATAAAGATAATATACTACTATGCCTTCATACATCCTTACTTGTAATGCATTGAATCCTGATATGCGAATCTCAGTGAGTATAATAGAAAAACGTCTTTACATTTTACAAAAGAAAGCCGTTAGACTAATAAAGAACGCAGAATATCTAGCACACACAACACCCTTACTGAAGGAATTAAAGCTGTTAACGGTTCAAGATCTATATAAACATAAAATAGCCTGTCTAATCCACAAGTTAATATCTGGAAATACATACATACTATCGGTGGACGTTTTACCTACCTTACATGAAATATCGACAAGAGTAATAACATTAAAAAATAGCACTTCCTCGTCCCCACCTTAACTATGGTCTTCGCGGTATCAGCTACAGAGTTACCTTAATTTGTAACACTCACTCTAAAGAAATTAGAATAAAAACATATCCAATTTCAGCATGCTCTAAAAAGCATACTACTGTAAAATATGAAATAGGCTCTGAAAAATGATCATAACCAATTTGCACATAATATCTTATTCACAATTATTAAATTGCCGTCCTCTCTTGATGCTTCGCTTGCTCTCCTCTTTATTTTAGCTCTTTTGTACGTTTACTTTAATTGCTCGTTTCTTGTTTGCTTTTTCGTAATTAATTATCAATTACATTAATATTTTGAAGATGTCCACACGTATGCCTAATAGAAGAGTTTCATATGTTTTCATGTTTTGTATTGTGATTGTTTATTTTTAGACTATTTCTCATTTTAACTGTAATAATATGGTATCGCTGCAATTAATATTGTTGTTAACATGTATGTACTTACGTAATACGAGTGCTGTATATGTTTTGTGTTTTGTACGTCAATTGCTAATCATTATTTTTTTTCTCGTGAAAACTTTATAAACGTATTTAGGTAATTTCAGTGTCTCTGTATTGTGCTTGTTAAAACTTTATATCTAGCACGAAACTACAATGTGCCACTTCTATTTGACAATAGCAAAAGAAGAATAAAAAAACCGCTGAAGCTAGGATTCTTCTTAAAATCTTCCTGAAATATGCAAATATAATGTAATAATATTCGAAATAATAAATTGAATTTAATTGATACCATCGGGTGACCATCCTGGCTGAGGTTTTCCAAGATGTTCCTCAGTCACCAAGGAATTTGCGAGATGGTATCTTCAACTTAGGCCCTGACCGATTCCATCCCGCCTCCTTCAACAAATCCATCTCAGGCTGAGCTACAGATGCCTAAATAAATTCAAAATTCCAATAAAAAATAATTGCATGATAGTGGCACCTGGTGATCAGCAGGCAGAACTATCTACCGGGGCAACGACCGTTCATAATGGATTTAGAGTCTTTGGGAAATGAAAAAGGGAAATTGTTCTTTCATCTCTCTTAATATTTCGGCATCAGGAAGCAGTACAAAGTCTTATAATGTGTTGACATTAGTTATGTTTGTTAGTGGATTACAATATGAAAATAATCTAAATGTCGCTCCAACAACTTCAAGGAACCACAACCCCAAGGAGTAGCGGTCCTAGTCCTACCATGCTCCTACTTCTGACGCTACTGTTGTGGTGTGAGCCTTTCTGTTGGAGCGGACGCGTGCTTTCCGAATGGGAACGAAGTTCTTTGTTACCGGCCAGCTACGTTGTGTTCTTGGTCAAGTAACAACCAAGGATTAGCCTAGTCATTGGTTGTAGTACACCTGCCTACCTGAAGATGACACGACTATAATTCGATAGTACTCCCATCTATAGTCAATACGTTCAACTCCCTTCAGCTGGCGGTCCTGTATACTCCCTAGTCCTTTGGCTTTAGCTGTTCTAAAGACCATGAACTAATGTTTCAGTTGTGGCGCTGCCGTGACCATAGTGTTAGCCTGGCGCACGCATAGGGTAATTTATCTTTCTATGTCAGAAATCTATGTAAGTTTTGGATTGGATGGTTTAATAGTTTTGCTTCTTGTGTGTTTCAGGTCGACGAGAACAATTTGTTCAACCTCGGCTTCAGAATAGTGACACCAGAAGATAAAGATGCTGTACTATACGTGGCATTTACATATCCATATCCTTTTTGTGATATACAAAAGCATTTGAGTGAACTCGACAAAAGATGTGAAGCTTACAAACGTCTCTTTAAGGATAAGGGCAACCGCGATTATATCTATTACCATCGAGAATGTGTGATTTACTCGTTGGAGAAAAGGAGAATTGACCTGGTTACCATTTCTTCGTATCATGGAATCACTCAAGAGAGAGAAGTCAGATTGAAGGATCTGTTTCCAGACAAGAAATGTCCTCGTCCATTTAAATTTGTGGGCAAAAAAATTGTTTTCATCAGTGCTAGAGTCCATGCTGCAGAAACTCCGTCCAGTTACGTCTTTGAAGGATTCCTCAACTTCATTCTTCAAGAATCTGATCCAGTCGCTCTTTTGCTGAGGAAGCGTTTTGTGTTTAAGTTGATTCCTATTCTAAATCCAGATGGCGTTGCTAAAGGTCATTATCGTACAGATGTTCGGGGAATTGATCTCAACACTGTGTACAGAAATCCATCACTAACTTACCACCCATCAGTCTACGCAGCAAGAGCTCTCATCCGTTACTATCATTTTGGAGAAGAAAAAGAGGATATAATTGAACTCGAGTACGATTCCTCCGATGAAGATCCAAACTGATTGGTTTTCTTGCACTCTTTTCTTTCCGTCCAATTCTTTGGATCATGTTATCTTAAATTTATTGTGCCAATACAAGAAATTTCGAATGTAATGTAAATGTATTTGTAAATCTATGAATTTTGTATCAGTAACTGGAAACTCCATTGTACGAATCCTACAAAGAATACTGCCATAGTGTTAGCTTTAGGGAAACGTTCATAGTGCTATGGAATGTGACAACAATCATCTTCTAAATCGTTACTTAAACCTTCGCATTTGGGGATGAGCATATTGATATAGATCCATCAATCTGTTCCTATTCTTAAACTTTCATTTCATGTAAAGAAATATTGTAATAACAGAAACTTAGAGAAACTAAAAAATTATGTAAAATAATGATTACATAGTAACAATCTTACAATGCCTCGTTTATCAAAATATAAACTTGGCCGCGAATCTCAACCCGGAGACTTGAAATTATAACAATTATAAAAACTCATCAATAACATTTCGACATCATTATTACAGAAATTAGACTACAAAAATCAAGACTACCTTGGCGAGAAGAGCAGCTCCGGAGAAAAAAAACTTATAATACCAAAAAGTAGTCAAGCACTCGCAGCTCAAGAGTACAGAGAAAGAAGGAAAATTTCCAATTTTAAAAACAAAATTGAATTTGCACTCTTAACAAGTAGTATACAATGACGCCTAACCGCTAGGAAATTTCCAATGCAAAAACGCAAAAAAAAAAGTTCTAGCGGTTTTTTAGAATATGAAGTACGTGGGAAAGTTAGACCTACGAGAAATTACCTTTCTAGAACATCTCCCTTCTCTCTCTCCAGTGTCGCTTAAAGAATTAGGAATAGGCACAAAACACTCGGGTCTAAGGAGAGCCCACATGGAAACAATGTATCTGTGCAAATCGAGTGTGCAATAAATAACCACCGTACCTGACTTACCTCATCTCCAGGTACCCTTGGTAACTACTTTTATTGAATTTCCTAATGCGTATATACATAAAAAGTAACCACACCAGGATTCGATCCCGGGACCTCTGCATCAGCTTCCCGAACAAGCGCTTGTCGGTGTTACTTATAGTACAAGGATCTCTGAGCCTGCGCGAGAGTGGGCCACGCCTTGTTTTCTTGTGCTTCCCTTAGATGCTACTCAGAAAACCGATGTCAGGACTTCCGATCTTTGAAAATCTGGAAGCACAAGTCAAGGCCTGGTTTCTGCAATATGTGATCAAATGTACGTTTCTGTTCAAAACCTAGTTTTCAGTTATCAAGGATGCTCCGAAACAAATGAAGATCACAGAGAAAGAACGTGCTTTGTCCCTTTTTGATAAAATTGAGATAAATAGGACCATCTGATTGCTATTTGAAAGGTCAGGTTCACAAGCTACCATGCATGAAGAAAATGTGCATAGTTCATCTGTTACCAATAATTTTTTTCTTTGATGTGCAGGTATACGGAATGCTGATTGTGGACTTTTAAAGGTGCAGATCACCCCGCCATCTTGGTATGACCTTTCCATTGATTTACCGGTACATGGGAATCGTTTTATGTTTCTCACAAGTAGAATATTCAAGTTCCGCTTTCACGAAATCTGCCTTAGTGGTTATTTTGACGCTCGTAGAGTTCTGGTTTGTGAAGTTTCTTCAAATATATTAGTATAATGTATTATTAATTGTCTACTATTTAAATTACAATATGTCAACGGGTAAGTATACTGTTCGTATGTAAAATATTACCGTATATTTCTACAAAACAGCATGAGTCAAAGAAAACATGACGAGACACTAGACGAAAACAGAATTAAAGATTACGCTCCTGAGAGACATAAGACTAGTAAAACAATCTCCACGTAAATCAATGGAAAAGTCATACCTAGTTGGCGGGGGTGATCTACACTGTTAAAACGCTCTTCTGTAAAATCAAGAAAATGAAAAAAAAACAGCAGTAGCGATTTGCAGTGCAACAAGTGAAAACCTAATGCACAAGTAATGAACATTGGGTAGGTGGTCCCTAATGCTCACTACTTGTGCGTTGGGTCTTCATTTCTTTCACTGTTTCAAGCAGTGATCGAAGTGGGTTAGAAAAGTTAATGGAACGCTTGGAGAAGTGGGCTAGAAAAGTAAGGGTACCTTTGCACCTAGTGGCGGCGATTGCCTATCGAAAGTAAAGGGAATGAGCTTCTATTAATAAAAAGGTACGCCAAATCCAAAATGAGAAAGGTAAGGGCACGGCGTGTCCCCTCCCCACTTCGAGCACTGGTTTCAAGAGCAGAGTATTTGCAGACTTCTCAATCAACTATTCATACTTATGTTACATCTCATTATTTCTCTCAAAAATACATTTATGGAAAAACTAATCTCGCCAATGTATTTCTGGTAAAATTCTAGCTTAGACTGATATGTTACATGACCCCTTCTTATTAAAAAAAAATCGAACAAGATTCAAGCTGGCAGCCATGACAAACATATATCCTCTAAAAGATAGAAAAACATTGACCCAGTATCTATTCACACGTATTTGTTTTCCATTATTTGAAGCATTTTACAAATAAACGTGTTTTCCGACTTAGATCACAATATAAGTATTCACTCTTATGAATCAAACTTTTGGCCACTGCGCCCGTCTTTATGGACGAAAGCCATTTTAATCATGCTTTCTGGTGGTTTTTCATGTACCCTACTCCTCTACCAAGTGTGGTGGAAAAAGCAGTTTGAAGCAGGTTTACATGTTAGAAAAGAGACTCTGGTAAAGTGTCTTCAGATGGTAAAACGCTACCCGTAAAGATAAATAGTATAGACTGATTAAGACTTTCGAAACCATGAATAAGTCTTTAGATTCGGGCTCTGAGTATGCGCACTATCTAATGGGAAAATGTACGAAAGAAAAATATGAGCCCACTAAGGGAATGGAAACTCATTCGACTTCACATGTATTCAGTGTCTAGAGACGTTAGCGAGCGACAAGTAGACTGTTTGTTATTAGACTGCAGGTCTTTGCAAACCTTTAGCAATACTCTTTGTAATATTCGTAAATGTTAATAATATATTCTTTATATTTCCTTTATTTTTTTAGAAATTGAAAAGTCATACAGTCTTTGTCATTTGTCTCCAGCTATAGATCTTTCCAAACAATCCTTCCCCACTAGTACCACACTTCACTTTTGAGAATTGAAACTAACTAACTAACTCTATGGCTTATGGAACTCGCAAGTTCATCGCCGCAGTAACAAACGTTCGCCATTGGATTCTATCCTGGGCAGTATCAAGCCAGTTTTCATAACACTCGGTAATATAATTTTAGGATTCCCTCCACATCATTTTAGGCACTGGTAATATCTTGTCCACTAACAGCTAAAATTTGGCACCAACAAGTCCGAAAAGTTGAAAAAATCACGGTTTTAAGGAGCACTGAAATTTTGTGGCGGTACCAAAGACCCGCCATTTTCCGGAATTCATAGAGAACAGCAAGTAGACTGCTGGAGAGAGCGAAGGTGGACTCATAGACAAACTAATAATAAAGACTGGGAACTAATGTAGTAAGAACGAGGACAGCTTAAAATGCGCTGTGTGCTATTTAATTGTCTGGCGTAATATTCACGACACTCATGAGAGGGCCGGATAGTGGTGTAGTTATACTTTTTTGGTCACTATCAGCTATGGAAACACCAAATATCTGACGTGATTCCCTTTAAAATGTTCAACACTACAAAATTAATTATTGGCAAGGAATTCTAGTACGTTCGCTCGATTAATCTTTTTCTTTAAAGTTAAGCGTGGAAATGTTTCTAGTGTCCTTAGCCACATTTCAGTGCTTTTGGAGTGTCAATTAATAGACACCCCGTATTTCTTCAAATGAGTCTTTCCAGACAATCACTTAGTAGATACTTTGTATAGTTTCACGTTAAGCTTTTCTAGAGTCACTCTGACAAGGAGACGTAGGGAAGTGTAACTCACCGATTTTAATGAAACTTTGCATACTTGTAGAACATCCAAAAATAATCGACAAGTATTTCTTTTATTTCGGCAATGGTATGGGTTTAAGGGTAGAAACAACCTTGTGAACGTTAGGGGTGGTCTCCAAGCATAGACAGA
>JAGDQP010002054.1:25782-68222 GCA_022664845.1 Lepisma saccharinum | reverse complement strand
TCTCGTCACCTCTCACTATTCGGGGTGCTCATTTATAGTGAGTCCCCTCGCCTTTCACGATGTCAGAACTTCATAGATCTTCGATTGTGATAATTATTAATTTATAGCGAAAATGTTTTACAGTAATGATATTCCGTAAAAACGTGTGTGATGCATAATATGGTTTACACCACTCACACCTTATTACGGCAATAACTGTGCGCATATCGCAAAATGCTGCACAATCTTTGAAACAAAATGTTACGGAATTTTCAAACTCAGATAGTTTTTTCTTCCAAATAACTGCTTATTAGGTAGCCACGCATACCTAGTAAGATTTGCAAATCTGGGCGACGAAAACTGATTATGAATCAGTGAGTGGATCTTAATTATCTTTGTCTTTGTCTTTCATTACAATCATTAACCAATCGCTTAATCGGTCGTTATATAATCAAGTCGAAATTTTGATGCTACTTTCAGCATCACTATTCCATTCAACAATCCATTTTAACGCTAAAGAAAGTGAAGAAAATTGCGGACATCAAAGTTAAAGTACGAATAAATTGTATTATCAGAATTAAACCTACTTTCCCAATTTAGCGCCTATTGCGTTATTCAAGGTTTAACACGGGACCCAAATATACTATAAATCACTATAAGCACCCCGACTAGTGAGAGCCGAGGGGACTCACTATAAATGAGCACCCCGAATAGTGAGAGGTGACGAGATTCACTTTAATCAAGCATCTCATTAACATCAGTACAGAAAGGGGTTTCAAATCGGTCTGCCACCTTCTCGCAGTAACCCCTGCCAACTACAAATGTTCTTGGCTAGCTGCAGAGCATTTCAAACCAGACAACTTTTTGTAATTGTAATCACCATATTGGATCCGTCATTTTGAATTTTGTACTGACGTCCGATTCCGAATCAGCTGTCCTAACCGTCCCCCCTGGCGGTATTGTTTCTTCTACATTAAATGATTGTTTTCTGCCTATGTTTGGAGACCACCCCTAACGTTCACAGGGTTGTTTCTACCCTTAAACCCACACCATTGCCGAAATAAAAAAAATACTTGTCGATTATTTTTGGATGTCCTACAAGTATGCAAAGTTTCATTAAAATTGGTGAGTTACACTTCGGTAAGTCTCCTTGTGAGATGTGAGAATATCCTGTATATTAAACTGAGACCAGCTAGATTTTAAATTTCGTTTTTTTTTTATTTTACTGTAGCTGAGATAGTCCTTTATGGAACTGAATGGTCGTGGCTCAGTGGTAGAGCGTTGGCTAATCATTCGAGAGGTTGTGGGTTCCATTCCAGCGCCCGACCATCCTCTCTGAGTTTTTTCCTGCCATGACACACCTGGTAAATGCCGGGTTGGTACCTTCAACTTAGGAACTTGCCGACACATTACCGTGTGTTTTCTCCTCCTTTATCCTGGCCTGAGCTTTAGATGCCTAAAGGCCATTAATAAAATTCAATTCAGTCTTTTTTGGTAAGAGTTTGCCTTTTTGATCATGGTGGTATTCTAATTTATATCAGACTGTTTATTTTGAAATTTTCGGGGCGAACTAACTTTCCTCTTTGTCACCGCACCGTGTCTCGTTTCCGAGAGCTTTCAACGTTACGGGATTCTTTTCCATTATTATTTGTTTTCGAGGTAGCTTCACGCCTCACTTCCCCTGTAGGAGCACCGCGACTAACCATTTTGAAAATCACTAACCACTTTTTTCACTTCCATCCGACATTTGAGATTCTGCGCAGTTAAGTTGCAATGGTTTATTTTAACTGTCGCACTTCAGTTACACTCGATTCATTTAAATCACGGGCAATATTCAGTATATAATTAATTTCCCTTTAGTTCGCTGCCTTGTAAAGGACCTGGGCTTTGCTCTGTACCAGCTGCTATTATATATAACAGACCCAATACAATGAGTCCATACGAGAAAAGCGCTATTGTGGATTAACACATGCACTTACTGCAGTAGTAGAGCCACCGCTGTGCGCCAAACAGAAAGCGGTACTCCCATCTTCCTACGGTTCAATACACACGGGAGCTCAGCAAAAACACACATGCTCACAACAACTCAATGCCACACAAATTTTTTAGTGGTATTCAGAACGTAAAATCAAATAGAGATTAAGTCATGAAAGTGTAATGAAATAAGAATAGTTAGTAAAATGCATGGAACAATGCAGTGATGTAATGTTAAAATTTTAGGGGGACACGGTACGTCCGAAGATAGCTGGGCGGCGTTAGCCGCGAGACGAAAAAGTGCTGTTAACTTAAGAGTACTGTGCCGTACCGGAAGTGTTTTCATGTGGACTCTCCTTAGAGAGGAGCCATGGCAAGTAATTCTGAAAAAAATATTGCGGCCTGAAAGTAAGTGAAGTACCGTATTAGGTCACTACACAAGTACGGTCGGTCCCTAGTCCCGTTATATGTGGACCATGTAAGGGCTGTAAGATTTACAAATATAGTCCATAAGCTCTTTCTCGATTGTTAAATGGATGATAGATATTGATCAAACTGGTTTTGCAACTGTTTTATCCGATAATTATTATAAAACTATTACAAAGTGAGATAGATATTAACATATTAGGCATAGCGTACAAGGACATTTGACTAACAAGACGGTTTTATGGAGTACTCTCGTAAAGTACACGTACCCTTCATTGGGCCAATGTACATTGTTATGTCGGCAACGTTCTTTTATGGTCGAACAAAAAAAGACACCTAACAGGCCAATTGTTGACCAAATGTAGAACGACTAACGAAATGCCAACGTGACGAATAACATGTGCACGGTTGTTTTGGGAATAAATACAATGTAAGGCCAGCCATAAATAATACGTTAAAACATGCATTTGCATGTAATTTCGATTCCAGGCAATTGAGGGAAATATAAAATGGCATTCGAACACTGATTATCTAAATCCGGTTCTAAATTTGCAGCCAAAAAGTGGCTGTTATTACAACATTCACGGGGGGTGTCCGTACTGATAGATGTAATTATAGAAAATATTTTGTAAAAAAAAAAGTTCAATTCTACATGTGTTATTTTGTGTTTCCCTCTTGTCTTTCACCACATTCCATGTTTGAGTTGAGGAAGTGCATATTCGACGTATCATTCTTCACGAATGCCTACATAGTCGAGTGGATAAGACGTCAGACAACAAGCAAATCACAAGCTTAGGTTGGAATCAGGCCGAAGCCAAGTGGAAAACTTTTAACTTGAAATGAAAACGAGATGGTAAACCGCGTAATGGAGTAAAAACATAATAAATATCAACATCTCGTGTTTTTTTTAAACGTAATTCAGTTTATTAAAACTACATTTCTATATAGTTGGAGTAGTAACGGTGCAACAATTCATGGAGCTCAAATCGGTTTGTAGCCTTAACCCAAAGTTTGACTGAACTCATTTGGCAGGATTTATTTCTTACATAAGATATTGATATTTTCTCAGGAAACCAACGTAATACACGAACTGATCATAATGTAGTTGATTAGCATTTATAAATCATTGTGATAGCATAAAAAATATTACCTACATTTTCGGTACTCCAACATTAGAAACTACTAGGAAATTAAAGCAAGATGATGTATAACATACAAGTAAATCGTTGGTAACTCCAGGGTGATACAATTTCCCAAATTTTAAGTCGTTGGTTGCGAAAGCTAAATACCGCAAATCCCACTTTCACTTTCATTTTTAAAGTCCCAGTCATCAGATACGGACATTTGCACTCTAAATCTTCATATATTTGTCATAATTGTAATCATAAGATGGTAATTCTTTTCAATTAGCACAACACTTAGCGGAATAAAAATCCAGATCTATTCAGGAAAGTGCACTCCCTACTATAAAACACTATAATTGTAGTCATAAGATGGTTATTCCTTTTCAATTAACACAATATTTAGCGGAGTAAAAGTCCAGAACTATTCAGGAAACTGCGCTCCCTACCTTAAAGCACTACACTTTACGAGAAGCACTCATCACTCACGAAGCTATTTCCTTTTCTAATATTATTTAATTAATAAGAATTAATTTTATAGTTTGTAATATTGTTTAAACTCAAAATATATAGGCTCAGCAGCAGTTATTAATGTAATGAAAGCCCTTTATAAATATGATGGACTGTTCGAGGCTTTGTGCACTATGCTCAATTAGCACCAATTTACAGCTTGTACAATGTTCAATGTTTACGCCTTTGTACACGCTTAAAAAGAATTTGCACAAAAAGACGTTGTAGGCAAACTACACTCTGCAAAAGCACTGATTTGTTTTGTGGGAATCAAAACATACTCATCACCCACGAAGCTATTTCCTTTTAATAATATTCTTTAATTAATAAGAATTAATTTTATAGTTTGTAATATTAAGTTTAAACTTAAAATATGTAGAATACAGCAGTTAAAAATGTAATGAAATCTCTTTATAGATAAGATAGACTAAGCCCTTGTACACTATGCTCAAATAGCACAACTTTGCAGTTTGTACACTTTGTTCAATGTTTACGCCTTTGTATAGTTTAAAAAGGATTTACACAAAAAAGCATTGTAGGCAAAAAAAAGCCCTCTGTAAAGCCATTGATTTGCTTTGTTCTATATATCAAGACGGTATCAGCTTCAAAATATCATATCAGGATTGTTCCAATACACGAAAAGTGTTCTTATTCTACAAAAATCGTTCGAAAAATGATACTACTTGCATTTTTATCAACATGAAACGCTCTAGAACGTGCACAAAATACCAAAAAACAAAACTCAATGTCCAAACGTTCATACGGATGTTCCTGTAAAAAAAACTGACCTTACAATATACTTTGTTCAAAATATTTATTTGGAACATGGAAAGAAGGCGTAGCCCACTCTCGCGCAGACGCAGAGCTCGAAGTATAAGTAACACCGTGAATCGTTTCTTTGGCAACTCGCTGTTTGGTCTTGTGGTTATCGTGTGAGGAAGCTGATCCAGACGTCCCACGTGCAAATCTCGGCCTGGGCTAGACTTTTTTCTTCTTTTTTCCTTTCAAAAAATATTTTTCTAAGTTCAAATTTATTAATAATAATTGCTTTCTTGCATTTAGCTTAGATTATCTTAAATTAGTGACTATGGGTTCGTGGAGGTTAGCTAAGGTTTGATGCGGTCATGTATCTTTAGGCCTCTCGTCCACTGGATGCGGAAATCTGCGAATTGCGAGTTCGGACGAATACGCGCTATTCGGACGAACGATCCAAACAGCAATGTTTCAGTTGGACATCATCCACTGGCAGGCAAAGTTCGTTCGTCTCTGTGCGTATAGCTCCGACCTGCGAGTGCATCCAATTTTGTTTAAATTTATTCGTACGAACAGTAATTGTTTCTTCTTTGTAACAAGAGCAAACCAAATTGTTGCTGGAAGTTGCAAGAGAAATGAACGCGTCCGACGTTTTATTAACATTGAATAGCATTATTTTACAAACATTTCGATGTTTTATTAAAGTTATTAAGATTGTATGAAAGTTGTTAAGAATATATCGTGTTTCATGTGGAAGTAGCCGAAATACTGTTTGTCATCTTTTAAATTATTCCAACTGTGTTTTTGTTTCAACAACATTTCATTCATCCATTTTTATCTTATTCTTTGGTGCAATATTCCATGAGAGGTGTTTCCAAAGCATAGAGATTACAAATGCTATCTGTGAGCGGTACAGTTTCCGAACTACTGATTAGGACAAATACTCTGGCAGTGCACGAAGAGAATTCACACGACTGCGAACGAATAAACTTCGTGCGTATTCGTGCGACCAAGCATTTCACAGGTTTGCGCACCCAGTGGACGAGAGGTCTTACACATATTATTAATAATTGTTTTTTTTTGCGTTTCCATGTGGGCTCTCCGTAGACGGGAGAGCCGGTCAATTAGTTCGTGAAAAAAAATGCTTACTCGAGCCATTCATTCCCCGTGGCAATTTTTTTTTCGATCTACCTGCACGGCTTGGCAGCCATATTGGAAACACTTCCGGTACGAATAGCCCTGAATATATATATTGTGTGTGTGTGTGCGTGTCACTGTCACAGATATTGGATAAATTTGCAGATGAATCATGAAGAGGAGCAAGTTATACTCAATAATTTATTTATTACATACTATTAGAGAACGTTCATTAGACTACAGTTTACTATTTTCTTAAGACAAGGTAAAATTAATTTATGAGTGTAAGATTTTATTAAACATCGTTTTCTGGTTAGAGTTTTCTCCTTTTAGTAGCGCTATCGTTTGTAATGGCAGAGCAAGAAGTACACAGTATGACTGTGTTAACACCTTTTAATATCTCACGGCGACCATCACTTGTTTGTGTTATATCAATACAACAAAATGCTATTGATTTCGGCGATTCAACACAATGGATGTGCTTTTAATGCTGATTCAACACAATATTAGTACTATTATAGTACTGAATCACCGAAATCACACAACAAACGGTGTTAACAAAAAATTGTGGTCTCCTCGGGACACCGGAAAGTGTTTAATTAACATAATCAACTTTTGCAGTGTACCACATTCGCCATTTGTGGAAAGGTGGAAATTCCCAGACAGGCATAGATACTTCCGTGAAACATTTTTCCTTCCGACTTTCTAGGGGAGGACTTGCTAATAGTTTGCTGAACGATATAAAATAATCTCAAACATAAAATAAAATTGAACTCATCATAATTTTCAAATTAACTTAATGGAATCTGAGCTCAGAACACAGTACAAAATTGTTAACAGTAACTTCTTAGTAACGCCGGACACTAACACATCCAGTATTTTTTGATAATCAGGATCATCAAATGCCTGGCATGTTAGAGCTCGTTGTTCATTACAAAAGAAATTAATGTAGTGCGATCAATGACTATTACATAATTTGAAGTCACTAAAAGAGAGATGGCATAACGTTATCACACAAAGAAAATTTTCAATAATTCAGGCAAATTTAAAACGGTGAGTAATAGCACTGTGTTGGATATCGGAGATTACAGAAATAGCACATTTTAACAAACATTAATAGATAATAATTTATGTGTAAGAATTCCTATCGACGAAAAGCTTTGCTAGGTAAAATTTCTGTTCTGCATTCTCCTCCAGCATCACTCATTCAGCTTCAGCCAAAATTATGTAAAGACCTTTAAAAAATTCAAATTCAGATTCGCTTTGAGAGCTCTTGGTAATCAGGCTCAATTTTAAAAAAAAATAATGGGCAAATCACAATAAGAATGACATTTTAGAAAATGGATTGGATAATTCTTAAGAATATCTATCAAATTAAGTAATCCATAATTTGGAAATATCTGCTATTGATAAGGAAGTTGAAATCCTGGGCTATGCTGGCTTAAATTAGTGACCTTCAAATATATCGGCTAAAAAATTTAGCTTCAAAATGAAATAGTTCATTTCGTTAATTTTAAATGAGTCGCTTTTCAAAATGTCAGTGTTTTTCTTGATTTGTTCGGTATTTTTAAAAACTAAAAATTAAAATGATTTATGAAGAATATGTATCATACGATTGGCCTACACGTGCTTTTTAAACTTTGTATATAAATGTGTGTGTGTGAAAGCGAGAGAGAGTGAGAGAGAGGAAGAGAGCCGTCTTTTTCATTGACTTTCTAAAGGAACTGCTTCAACTTCATAAAACAGAGTACGTTCACAAGAAATAACACTTACATAATAGTACAACAATAGCATTCGTGTTTTTACTTTCGATGCTTTAACATAGTTTGTTTGGTGGGCACAAATTGCGTATTTGTGATTACATACATTGAAATAATAATGGTTGAGGAAATGTAACAGGAGAATCTAAAATAGATTGTTATGGAATGCAAGAAGTAAAAAGCACAAAAACATACATCAAATATATGAAAATAGAATAGTATTTGGTATAACATCTGAAATCAAGGGGTTTCAAGTGCCTCCCCCTTGCTCATATGTAACCCTCTCATCTATTAATAATATCTACATGGAATCCCATTGGGGAAATCTAACCAACAATATTATTTTCAAAGTGCGAAGTTAAAATTATTCAATGATCATGAAGATATATCACTCAAAACATGGTATAATATCAATAACATAATGTAAAATCAAATCTTAAACTATTAAAATACTTACATTCAAATACTTCGGCACGGTCATTCATTTTAAACTTGCAACACGTGATCATCTACATATTTGCCCCAACTCCCAAGTGAAGAAGGAATTTTGGCATGCAATATGTCGCTCTGTTTTCTTTTCAACATGGCACCAGCGCGCAACCGAACGGAGGATCAAGTGACCATCTGGTCCTCCGTTGCTCCGTTCACTTCAATGCTCCGTCGAAGGGGGAATTCGGTTAACCATCGATGGTGCATCTTACGGAGCAAGGGAACGGAACGGAGCATGAAGTGCCAATTCGGAAAGGGGATTGCTTGTTTCTGGTCTCGTTACTTCCGGGATTATTTACTCTGGAGAGACAATCGAAAACCGTGCAAAAATTATGTATTGAAAAATCATCTGACTCTCCGATAGTGGTGCCATCTAGTGTTGGAGAAAGTGGGAATTAGAAGTGAAAACAATCTGTTGTGTTTATTGAGAATGGGGCAGAAATGTTATTGCAAAACAATGTAAACGTAGTATACTGTGCTATTTCTTGTATGTACATACGTTCTTAAATATGGAGTTAGAGTAATACAATTCGTAAGTAACATATGGTTACATTTTGAGGGTGATTGTATGGTTAGATGAGCACTGCAGCCATTACGCGTCGAGTGTTTTTTATTATCCCTTCTCGTGACAGCATTTCGCTTTGTTTGTGGTGTATAATTTGTTGTTATGACAATATGCACATTGCTCTAAAAGTTATAAGTGATTAACGAGCAGTTTCCTTCATTTTTTAAAGTATAACGTTGATTTCAATTATGTTGATTGCTCTCATTAGGTTACAATACTGTTCCATATGAAAGCTGTATTAAACGAACCAAGTACATTGCTTACATTCCAAGGTTTTTTATTAATAAAGACCTGTATATTCGTGTGAGAATGTTTACGTAGTCTTGAGGCGAAGTAGAGCCGTAAGCGAGAGAAAAATTAAGCCTAATTCAATTGCGTGCTCTTACGGATAGTGTTTTCCCGTCAGTTCTACATGCGCTTACCTCTAGAAATTTGACAGTGCAGTACAGTGTTACTGCAGTTCTGTTACTCCTCGCATAGACTACTGGAAACAAATGCAAGTGTCATGTTTGTTTATTCCTATAGGCATTTTGCTTACTTACTAAACTGTTTGGGGAAATCCCGAAAACAGGACAATGTGCAAGGAACCATGTGATCCCGACTCACAACCATTGATTAATTGTCCGTACCTTACTAGTTACTTCTATTATTTGGTGTTGAATATACTTCGAATATTGTTTCATATTGTATTCAATGCAGAATGTGATCCAAAATAGGGGTGGGTTAGTGCAAGGGCACAGCTACTTTCTTCATTGTGTCCTTTAGCTTCATATCTCCTATTGATTTTGCATTGCACGCATCCGAAAGCTATAGCTTGAGGCATTGCTCATCACAGATGCCTGGAAATAGTAGGTTTGGGATTGCTTCAGCAAAGGTCACTTTATATTATATTCTAGCATTCGTACACGTACAATGCAGAATCTGATTCAAAATAAGGGGGGGTAATGTGAATCCAAAACCCACAATACAGAAGATAATATGTGTGTGCTTGCATTCTCGTCACCCCCCCAATTGTTCATCCGGTTCTGCATATTACATATCCGAACATGATATAAGAGTGACCGTTGTCTGCCTCTAGCAATCCATAGCCCACAGTTTCTAGGCATTTGTGGTGGGCAGTATCTGAAGTAGTTTTTTTTTTTTTTTTTTTAATAGAAGAGTTACGATGAGTGGCCTTGTTTTTACATTATAGTGTATTCTATATTATTGAAGGGTCACTATATTATAGCTGCTTCTTTCATATAGCGTTTGGATGGGGTGATGTTAGTACAATGACACACTATTCCCTTTGATCTCACATCATTCCCTTATTTTATGTTCGGTTTGCCTAAAACATAATCTTAAGGTATCTTTTCAGAAGTTTATACTCAATTATATTTCTGCTGTTACATCTTTAAGTCATCATAAGTACTTACATTGTTTAATAGGTCATATATATATAAGTACATGATATATTTCTAGATCACACATCTTAATGTGCATCCAAGTCAGATATTCATTTTGTATCTTCCACCGATATCTGTGTGTCTGTTGCAATGGAACTACTAAATTAACTCCATTGCCTTCCTAATTCCTTTGTGCACAACATCCATAACTGGTGGTTTACCGCAAATTGATCAGAATTACTTATCATTAACATCCAACACACTTTTTTAAAGAAGAGAATGAATTTCATTTATGGCGTTCAGGCATCTCAGACGGAAGCCGGGATAGTGTGGGAGAGAGGATATTGGAAGGTAGGCGGTCATGACCTAGTTAGTAAGTACCATCCTGGCATTAGTCTGGTATGGCTGAAGAAAAACCTTAGTCAGGATAGGAGGCCGCTGGGATCTTTCCCAGGACCTTCCGACTGCTAAGCCAACGCAAAATCACATTTTACATAAAGATTCGAAACCTTGGAACAATCATAAGTTTTAGATAAAAGAATAAAGGATTTATTTCACCCTTTTCTTTAATGATGGTGTCAGTTCTTCTCTACTAGTACTTTCGGACATTAGAAGAAGCATGATGCTTTAAAAATATAATCACAGTAGATAGAAGGTCCACACGACATACGAAGCACAAGCTATGGCCAAGTCCTCGTTACTAAACATTCGTAGTGCAATTGGTAGGTCTGAAGCATTATCGAACGTGTTTTCAAACAATTCGAAAACGTTTAGAAGCGGTTTGAAAACTACTGGAAACATGTTTCGAAATAAGGATTGGCTTTTAGGCATCTTTCTTCGCGTTTTGTCAGGAGCTCAAGAAGGAAAGTTTTTTGATGACACAAAAGCGTGACATGTCATGTGCTCTATAGAAAATTTTTTGAATTGTTATTAACGTCCTAAACTAGCAGTGAGCTACTAAGGACGGGACCTACAGTTTTTGGTAAGCATACTCCGAACCGCTGCACACCGAGCCGCTGTAGCTTAGTGTGATAGAGAGTTGGCGTAGCATCCGGGAGGTCGTAGGTTCAATTCCAGCGGCCGACCATCCTGTCAGAGGTTTTTCCAGGGTTCTCCCTCAGTCACACCAGGTAAATGCCGGTTTGGTAGATTCAACTTACACCCTGGCTGACACCTTTCCCTATCCCGGCCTAAGCCTTGGATGCCTAAGGACCATAAATAAAAAATTCAATTACGAACCACTGCGTACAGTGGACCTGGCGGGAATTGAATCCATGACCATGCGCAAAGAAATAAAGTGCACTAACCTCTTGGTTACCCCGTAATTGTGTGAAAAAGTTCCATTGCTTATATAGACTGATTTGTTCCTTTAGGGTCAATCCTCATCAAGTGGACCAACACTGGTTGCTTGACCATTAAAAAAAATCTTGTGCTGTTACCTTAACATGTTGGTAGTTCAAAATGAACATTATTTAAATTTTATTCCTTTTAGTTTTCACATGGCAGCCATTTTTGTCTTACAATGCACTCGGATTTTTGCATTTGTAAGGGTTTGCGTTAACTTATAGTACTCAGAATTGGTTATCCCTAGATTACCATTTTATTCAGAAAGAAACAACCTAAATATTATGTCCAATATAGTTAATGAAATTTGTATCCTAAGGGGTTCAAAGCCCCCTAAACATTTGACATCGAATGTGGCAAATTTTCAGTTTTGAAAGGCTTATCACCCAAGAAGGAATGTAATCTCAGGCTTACTTTTTTTAGGGTTTGTAACTACTGACATGTGTTTTATTGGGAAAACTATTTCAACTCTGAGATTTGCTCCCTTTTTTAAATTACAATTTTTGAAAAATCGAGAATTAAAAAAAAAAAAATCGAAATTTCGACGCCTTATATCTTTGTTGAAACAAAGTTTAAAAATCTGAAACTTTTACAGATAAACCCTCTCTACTGTGTATTATACTGCTGTATAAATTTCATCTTTGAGATTTATCTACAAGTCAAGTTACAGGACCGTCAAAATCACACAAGATATGTAGTTCCGTATTAATAATAAATTACAATTTTATCTAAATTAATATTTATTATTATATTTGAACACAACCTTTTTACATATGAAGTAGCTCACATACTTTACATGGTAATGAACTTCAATAAGTTGAAATTTTGGATAATTAGAGTATTTTGCATGGTCCCGTCAGGTTCGAATTAAAGAAGGTCCACTGTATAAGTAACAAGTTTACTTATTCACTATATTATAACAAGGATTGTCAAACACACTTGGTAAAACAAACATATTGTTTTATTATTTACAACTTATTTTTCACTCTGATCCTGTTTATGGTTTCAATGTGATTTATATTCATTGAGAAGTTTTGATATTTCTTCGCTTAATTTTGGAGTATTGGTGTATGTCCTTTCAGTAGATGTTGTAAGTTCTAGTTTTCTTAGAACATTGTTCATGGGCACCCATGCCTTAGCTTTGTCATTTTTCTTAAATGCAGTCCTTGGTCCTGCGGGATGATAAAATGTTACAAGCACATCTTTATTTTCGTCACTATGCCATTCATCTCTACCAGCCACCACTGACCACACAAGCAACAGAATTTCTTGTCGGTCAGTCCACATCAAGTGGTCCAACACTAGCTCCTCGATTTTTTTATTTTTCTTGTGCAGTTACCTTAACAACACATCCGGGAAAAAAAATTAGCTGAATTTAATAAAAAATTTGATCTCATGGTACTTACAAACCGTTGTTGCTTCAGAGCCAACTCTACTAAGAAACAAAAATGGGTCCTTTTCAGAATTGCTACTTAATGGTGTAATTATCTTAGGCCCAACACCATAGACACTGTTATTGCACTTAATTTTTGTGAAAATTCCAATGGAACACTGTGAATCACATAAGACTTCACACACAATTACTCTGGTCAAAAACATGCACTCAACTGAAGTCTATATTACTGTTGACCCTTGCCTGTTGAGACTTATCTGAGTCAGAGATCAGTTCCAGACAAATCTCTCTACAAAGCAAGGTTTGTTGACTAAGTCTATTACATGACGTAATATAATTGTAACTGAATCAAATTTAATGTAAATTAACAATTCATGTGTTAATAAATTAATTATAAGTACATGCTAAAAATGTGATTTTTAAGGTCCTGTAACTTGACTTGTAGATAAATCTCAAAGATGAAATTTATACAGCATTATAATACACAGTAGAGGGTTTATCTGTAAAAATTTCAGATTTTTAAATTTTGTTCCAACAAAGATACAAGGCGTCGAAATTTGGATATTTTTTTCTTTCTTAATTTTCAATTTTTCAAAATCTGTAATTTGAAAGCGAGCAAATCTCAGGGTTGATTTCCCCCCCCCCCCCCCCCCCCCCCCCCCCCCGCCCCTCTCGGCAGCTACAAACCCTCAAAAAAATAAGCCTGAGATTATATCCCTTCTTGGGGTGATAAGCCTTTCAAAACTGAAAATTTGCCACTTTCAATGTCAAATGTTTAGGGGGCTTTGAACCCCTTAGGATACAAATTTCATTAACTATACTAGACATAATATTTAGGTTGTTTCTTTCTGATTATTTTTTTTTTTTTTTTTTTTCATCAACCTATTGTTAACCAGTTCTGAGTAATATAAGTTAATGCAAACCCTTACAAATGCAAAAATCAGGAGGCATTGTAAAACCAAAAGTAATACAATTTAAATAATGTTCATTTTGAACTACCAACATGTTAAGGTAACTGCACAAAAAGAAAATATTAAATGGTCAAGCAACCATTTTTTTTTCTGGATCACTTGAAATGGATTGATCCTTTAATGTGTTACCAATACTAATAAATATACTTTTTTTCTCTTTGTAATGCATGTGTTATCCATAACAGAGGAACATGTATGAGTATTTTATTAACTTATATGTTTATTTTTTTTTCGTGCAGTGTAGTGTACAACATGTAATGGGTGCGACATAATTCATACGAAGTTGCACCTTTTGAACGCAATGGAAATTGAATGTGAAGGCTTTACGTTTTTCTCTAATTTCGACTCAGGGAATTTGGCTCACGTGGAGTTCGTCCCAAAAGGAAAAGGAAGTGGAGGTAAGGAATTTATCTTTTGTTTGTTGTCTAGGTAGGCAAGAATACTTGAAAATGAGATAATAACACATATTACTTTCTAAACCTAAATATTCTGTTCTTTACTGAGTTATTTCAAATCAAATCACACCAGTAAGTTAAATTTTTGCTCTCATAAAGTTCCATTTTCATGAAAATTGGAGAGTTGGTAGGACTTTAGGAACAAAGTGTATCCGTAGAATAGCAGCCGGCAGTGATGCATACTTTTTGTGTGGCAGGGTTGCCAACTTAGTGGGAAAAGTGACAGATTTAGCAGACGGAGCCGAAGAAAAATATTTTTAACTTTTCTTGCAGGTATGATAGAATCTTCGTGTTCTCATTTTAAGGCTAAAAATAGTTCTTTTAATTAAAAGTAACGAAATTTCAAAACTGTTTTACATAACTTACAGACACAACCATAATTCATTATATATATATTTTTCAAAATTATTTAAAATCAGTGCTCACATATTGGGGTCGCGGTGGCTCACCTGTGGTGCGAGGGATCCCCGGTTACATATACTCTTACCATGTGGGTTTTGTGGTGGACAAACATTGTATGTGTGGGGTTTTTATTGCACCAAGTATCCCATCATTATCCATTTGACATGATTCAAAGTTGGCTAAAGGTCTTCAATATTCAGGGCTAACAAGGCATGACCTTGTAATGAAAATTTGGTTCAAGATAAAGCAGTTTATAATTTCTTAAAAGGAACGCTCCTTTAGCTTTAAAATGAGGTGAATGCTTTCGTTTTTCCCAAAAAAGTTATCAATTCTTTCCTTCGGCCCCGGGTGTCAAATTCGTCTTTTTTTCCCCAAAGTTGGCAAACCTGCTACACGAAAAGCATGCATTACTGCCAGCTGTTCTTGTACAGATATAATTTGCTCCTCAAGCACAACTAGCGTATTCCGGATTGATTGATTGGATTGAATTGCTGGTAAGCTACTAAGGACGGGACCTACAGTTTAACGTACGCTCCTAACCACTGCTGACTGAAGTTTTTCCTCAGTCACACCAGGTAAATGCCGGGATGGCGCCTTCAACATAGGCCCTGGCCGATGCCTTCCCGAATCCTTTACCCTACCCTATCTCGGCCTGAGCCTTAGATGCCTAAAGGCAGGGTTGGCAAAAACAATTTTTTTAAAAACTTTTTGTTTAAATACTTTGCTTTATTTATATTACATATGGATATAAATAAGTTTGTTACTCCTTAATGCCCTTATGCAGCAGCGGGGTTATGAAGGACGGGGCCTACAACTTAAAGTAGAATTCGAACCACTACTCGGTTTGTACCTGATAGAAATTGTCCTTCACCTGGACTCGAACCTGGAACCCCTTTGTTACAAATGCGATGAGTGTACCGACTCATCCACGGAGGACTCCTAATAAAGATATATTGTACTGATTTTGCATACTTGTGAGAGTCATTTCAGAAGAACGAAAAGATACACAGCTGCACAAGTGAAATCACTGTACAGAGTTTTTTTTTTAACACATTATTAAAATAAATGGACCATTTCAAAAGACTACAGAGTACAGATCTAATTGAGTCCAAGCTAGTTCACTGAGTCATAAATAGAGCGGCTTACTTTCCATATCTATAAAAGAAGTGAATAAAGATAGTATGAATTATTTCTAGTTCACTCTGGCTCTGAACCATCCATACCCAGAAGTTTATTTCGGGGACGGTTGGGTCCAGGGCTTTCGCGGGGGTCCAAATTCAGTATGAGTGTAAATTTTACAGAAAATATAGAAAATTTCGCGTAAAATTGTAGTAGATTTACAAAAATATCGGAATCCCGGAGGACTTGGTACTCCTGGGCACCCTGGGAAGGTAAAGGCGGTCGAGCGTGGGACTGACCACACCCCCTCACTTCGTACCGTAGGTCAAGAAAATGTGGAGCGCTACCTCCACATCCTCCATGTGTCGTTCACGGCGCGTGCGGATCGCACAGGGGATAGTTTTACCTTTTATGTTCAGAATGGAGATTTTCTGCCTGCAAACCAATTTTGCGAGTTGAAAACTAAATTAGATGTACAGGATAAGATACAACCAGCAAGCAAGTATATGATGTGTGTAAGGGCCAGGATATAATGAATGACATTTATAGAAGTTTCCGTTGGTTAGGTCATGTAAGGATCGAGGAAAGAAATGTATATTGGAAATCAGGGTATTGAAAAACAGCACCGACGAAACCACTTTACGAGGTTCCTGACATTAAAATAAGAAAAAAGCATGGACCATTAATGGATCACAAATGCTTCGTTTCGACGCTATAGGCTGCCGAAAGTGTGGGAAAACAAACCTTAGAGCTTGATATGTCCAATACTATTAACAGAACGAGGCGGTAGGGCGGCAGTTTAACAGAGCTAAAGGACTTCAAACTTACTCTATCCAAAAGTGCATAGCTATTCCAAATTCGTGGGATGTATTCTCCAAACGAAGTAGGGGATTCCCAGACATTCTCTAGAGTAAATGTAGGTCGAAATAAGCAGAAATAAGACGACTTTCGGTAGAAGTCAGATGATAAACGTGATTAGTAGTGCCATCTAACCAAGGAATGAGTCTCTTTTACTGATAAAAATGCACGAAACGTTCGTTGAAATGTATATTATTTACACCATGTTTGTTATGCAATCACATATTTTTTTAACGTTCCCCAAAGAAAAATCTGTTTCAGATATCGACTTGCTGGAAGATTATTTTGACCCATCTTTACTTCAGAGAATTTCTGGGAATCCCTTAATTTCTTTGGAGAATCCCTTTCGCATCCATTGTACAATTTTGGAATATGCATGTCTGGATAGAGCAGGTTTGAAGTCTGTGGGTACCATTTTCGTTTCTACTGTTAATGGTATTGGCAATATAAAGCTCTAAAGTTCATTTTCCCACACTTTGGGCAGCCGTGACTCAGTTGGTAAAACATTGGCTTAGCAATCAGAAGGATCCCAGTAGCCGCCCATCCTGACTGAGATTTTACAAGTTTTTTTATCCTTAGTTACACCAGACAAATGCCACAATCGTACCTACAAACTAGGCCCTGGCTGAATAGCTTCCAGTATTCTTTCTCCTACCCTGTCCCGGCCTGACCCTGCAATACTTAAAAGGCCATAAATAAAAATCGAATTCAAAGTATATGGTTTCGTATGATTCTAAAGGACGTGGGGATCCAGAACTGGAAGGCGACAGCAGAGCAGTTTGTACATTAAATAAGTGTCGAAATGAGATTACAAAGTGTTGAAATGAGTAGTTGTATTCATTAGTAACCTTCCATTTTTTGTACAAGTATTTTAACCAAAATTTAGTTCAGTTTTGCTTACAAGTTCTATTGGGCAGCTTTCAAAGGAAGTTCTTGAGTTCTTTTTTTATTTTTTGTTCTTGCATTTAAAGGTAGTGTAGTACCTTGGCTGTTCAGAGTTTTGGATGTACAGTATGCGGCAAAACAAACAGTACTGGTGCGTTGTGGGAACAGCTCGTGACGCTGTCTGTGATTCTTAGTTGTGTTGAGAGTCCCAGAGAGTGCAGTTCGCGTTGCGATAATGGACCTCACAACAGAGGAGAAGATGGAGCACTATTTCCTGTCATACGGAGTGAGATCTCCGAATGGACCGAGCTGGAAGCACGTTAAAGAACAGTACCAGGAGCGATTTAACAAGGTCGCACCAAGTAACACGACAATGTTAAATGTCGTCGAGAAGATCCGTCGTAAGTGGACTACTAGGCGTCCGAAGATAGTCACCAACAACGAGAATCAGGGATGACATTTGCAACATGTGGTGCAGTCCCGAAATCGTAGCCTACGACTAACATCGCGGAAACTTCGTGTGAGCGATTGGTCTATCCGACGGATGTGTAAAGAGATGGGTTATTTCCATATCACATTCAAGCGGTACCGCATCTAAAACGGATGAGCGCTTTCGACTGCAGTATTGCAGCTGAGTTTTCGCCAATTCATATGAGGATCCAGAATTCAGAATTCTTGTGCAACATGTGGTTTACAGAGAAGCCGTGTTCACCTGGATGACTATATAAAAAGACAATTCGTTTTCTAGGGTTTCAACGACCAGATGTCGTCGTACAGAAACCGTTGTCATTTCAGTACTGTTTGTTTTGGCACATACTGTATTAAGAAGTAATATGTTTGCCATTGAATTGAATCGTATTTTTTTATCTTTAGCCCAGACCGGGTCTGTCGGAATAAAATTGGGAGAGGATGTGAAAGAAAGTCGTCCAATGCCTAGTTTGATGGTACCCGATATTAGCCTGGAGTGTAACTGAAGAAAACTTCGGTCAGAATGGTCCGTCGCTGGGTTCCAATCGAGGACCTTCCGAATGCAAATTTAACATCGTACCAAACACTTGGTTTATTGAGTTATTCTTGTCAGTTTATTGATTGTTCTTCCCTAAACTGAGAATTTTATACATTTCTAGGTTTCAGTGTTAGGAGCATCTTTCAATGAGTCATTTTATTTCCCCTTTCAGATGACGGTGAAAAAAAAGGATCCAGTAAGCATGAAGAGTATGATCATGAGTTCAGGGTGTGGACAAGACCAGATTGTGCTGGTACCGAGTTCGAGAACGGAAACCGAACTTGGTTTTATTTTGGCATCAAAGGTAAGTGAATCTTCTTCCATACAAGTGTGCGTTTGGTTGTGACAGTTAGATTAATAAGTGATTAGGGATATATACGTTCCCTCATTTCCCCAGCTTCTGTGATCTAATGTCCGATGCTGCAGATTGGAAATTGCACTGGAAGATATGCTGATTAGGGCTACGCTGTCGGTCAGGTTCAATTCGCTAGGCGAATGATACGGTGGATCCTAGGAAAGGGTCCCGGTGTGTATCCCTTTCTTTGAAAGAATGTTCGCCGAAATACGTCTTACAATTAAATATAGAGCCGCCGTAGTTCAGTGGTAGAGCGTTGGTATAGCATTCTGGAGGTCGTGGGTTCAATCCCAACGGCCGACCCTCCTGACTGAGATTTTCCCTCAGTCGTACCAGGCAGATGCCGGGATGGAACCTTCAATATAGCCCGTGGCCGACATCTTCCCGAATCCTATCCAGGCCTGAGCATTAGATGCCTAAAGACCATAAAGATTTTTTTTTAAATTAGTAATGAGAGGTGTCTGTCCAGTAGGAGTATTTCGGAACTCTGAAATCAGTTCCAGAATTTCAAACAATTCGACAATAAAGTAGGCAGTAGAAAAGGCCCTTAAGTTTCCACTATTACTCACTAAGTGATCTAACAATAATAATAATAATCGACTGCTCTTTTAGTTTTGCTTAACTTTGGTGGAGTTACTTTTATTATTATTATTATTATTATTATTATTATTGGGAACACAACTTTACTGTTCAGCCGAAAGAAAGATAATTTAAATAAATAAATATTTATGTCGATCTGTTCTGATGCGTTTTTTGACTTATACAGTGGAAATGTTAGCTACTTATTTGGATAGACACATTCCTCGTTGGTCTAGTGGAAGAGCTACGTAGATTCTGCTTCTGCCTCCCGTTGTGATTGAAAGGTTTCCACGATTTTCCTCGGTCTAACTAGATGAATGCTACGACAGTCGAGCCGACTCCCGGTAGTTATATGGACTAAGACGCTGTGCCGCGTTGGTTTAAATCCTGCTGGAGACATGGATGTTTGTGGATTTCAAAAAAAAGGCAGTGCATTCGTTGTGACAGACTGAAGTCAATGGATACTAGGGTAGCCGAAATAAAATAAAATGATTCATCAAATGCCAAGACAGTTGAGTAAAAGTGTATCTCTTTGTTATATTTCTTCTATTTTCCCGGAATGTGTAGTGGGAATAGAAAATAATAAATAGAGTGAGTGAGGGTTTAAGATTTTCGAATATTTATATTTAGAAAGCTGCTAGCTCAAAAAGGAGATTTTGGATGTTCCACAGATGCAACTTGCATCTTAAGAATCACTAAAAAAAAAAAGGAACAGCGAAGTAGAAATCCTGTTGAATTGACACGGAATGATTCTTTTGTGTCATCCTATATTTACATATAAGAGATTCCGTGTACATGTCATGTGAATGTCTCAATATTCTTGTTTCGTTTGTATCTATCTTGTTCTGATGTAACCTAACTTGTATGTTGTAGGTGGCCCTCGCCAGTCGGTGTTGAAAATGAACATAATGAACCTGAATCGCCAAGCCAAACTCTACAGCCAAGGCATGCAACCTGTGTACAGGGTTGTTCCTGGAAAGCATCACTGGGAGAGGATTCGTGATAAGCCAACATACGCTGTAAGTAGGCTTTTCATCACTTGAAATATTTTACATATCATGAAATAATTTACACACACAATTGAGAATAACAAACTAAACCACTCTTTTCTGTGCTTCAACTTGCTAGTCGTACCAAAACTTTTTTTTTTTTTTTTTATAAGGATATTAATAAGCAAGAGAGTGAGAGAGATGGACATTCCTTGTCAGCACTCTTCTGGGAACAGAGAAGGGCATGACTTGTGGATAGGTACAAGAGTTTTGACGCATATCTTTAGCACCGAGCCGCCGTAGCTCAGTGGTAGAGCGTTAGCATTAGCATTCGGGAGGTCGTGGGTTCGATCCCAGTGGCAGACCATCCTGACTTGAGTTCTTTCCAGGGTTTTCTCAATTACACCAGCAAATGCCGCGATGACACCTTTAACATACCTTCCCAAAGCCTTCCTCCTTTCCCATCCCGGCCTGAACCATAGATGCGTAAAGGCCATAAAAAAGATACATATCTTTAGACTAAGTATTTCCCAAATTTGTAGGTTTGAATGAGTCGCCGTTTCTCAGGCGGTAGTGCGTCTGTCTTCGAATTGGGCGGCCCGGGTTCAAATGCCGGCCAGGACACT
Source organism: Lepisma saccharinum (assembly GCA_022664845.1). Classification (NCBI taxonomy): domain Eukaryota; kingdom Metazoa; phylum Arthropoda; class Insecta; order Zygentoma; family Lepismatidae; genus Lepisma; species Lepisma saccharinum. The sequence continues at coordinate 47,141 of JAGDQP010002054.1, read as the reverse complement.
GTAGGCTTTCCTCGCAGTGTTCTCATGCCTGGCCTTCTATCAAACTGAGTACCAGAGTGTCCTTGATACCCCTGGGCATCTTGGGAAGGTAAAGTCGGTCGAGCGTGGGACAGACCGTACCTCACTTCGTACCGTAGGTCGAGAATATGTTGAGCGCTACCTCGATATCCCCCATGCACCGTTCACGGCGCGTGCGTATTGCACAGGTGATAGCTTTACCTTTTTTACACGCTTTATATTAACTTCATCTGTAACCATCTCCGGCACAAGTCTTGTAATTGATTTTTAACTCACTTCCCATCATCCGCTTTCTTTGAAATTTTGTAAACTTACTTGCTTCCGATGACAATACAATATTCAATCATTAGATATACGATAGAATATTCCAATTAACTGTAATTATTTAATTAATAAAATAATTGGAAATTATCCTTAAATGCACGCAACGCCGCATCTGTTGTGTGAAGTTGGGTTACCTACCTCACAGGGAGTTTAATATTCATGTTATACATAAAAAATTAAATAATAAAGGATTTTTAAAAACACGCTTTTTTAAGATGGACTAAAAAGTAAAAAATAATACACTGAATTAATCTTATGAATCGGAAAATAAAAGCATGGGTGCTCTGAGATATTGTGATTTTATGATAAGGTAAGCAGAGCACCCATACTTTTATTTTCCGATTCATAAGATTAATTCAGTCTATTATTTTTTTATTTTTAGTCCATCTTTAAAAAGCGTGTTCTTTTAAAAAAATATTTTTTAATTAATTTTTTTACTCTTCTGTGTGTAACATCTATGAACGAAAATTTTAAATTAGGATTAATAATTCCCATTGGGTTACAAAAATGCCTCTCTCCAAGATAAAACTACCATGTTTACACGATTCTAAGACGCACGCCGATTTTTGTTGGTAAAGATAGAAAATAATATACTATGTAAAAACATCGAATACGAAAGAAGTGCCGGCCGGGTGGTCGAGCGGTCTGCGGCGGTAGGCTATCGACTCAACGGTCCCGGGTTCGAGTCCCGGCAGGGGCATGGGTGTGGATTTTAACACTTAACAGCTAAAGGCAAATAAATCGTGACGGGCCGAAGTCCAAAGTTACTAAACTGGCCCATATAAAAGTAAAGTTTACGAAAGAAGTGAACTTGCTGAGAGGCAATCCAATTATGTTTTCTGCCCAAGGAGTAGTGTCAAGGTCAGTATCACAGCTGTAATGTACAACCCTTATTAAAACAAAAAGGATTTTGTTTTCTTATTGTTTTTCAGTCTAAAATAAATGCACCACTATTTAAATTCGTTTGGGGGAAATGAAAGCCTAAGCGCTTTCCTTGTTAATATTGAAGCATCATAATTTTCTTATGTTTTGTGCTAAAGACTTGTGGTTTAAATTTCGGTGCGGGAAACTCAAATTTAAGATGCGTGTAGATTTTGTAAAAGAAAAAATCGAAAGAATAGTGAGTCTTAGAATCGCGTAAATACGGTGTACAGCTTGGGGTGGTTTCTGAACTTAGAATTTTTTACCAACGAAAAGCTATATTTTTTTCAAATATCACCCTTTAGCTAAATATGAGAACAGTTTTTTTTCACAAAAGTACGTCGTGTTATTGTTCTTATCTGTAAATTTGGATTATGTAGTGGATAACACTTTCAAACTTAGGTCTGTAGCTTTTCTAAGTTTGAGACACGCTCTATATTGACGTATTTGTGTGTGTTTTGAGGTAATTTTATTTTATTTTTTTTCAGATGGATGATAAAAATTTTATCCTCACGTTCCTCCTAAAAACTCCCGAAAATCCTGCGGCTGTTTTGTATGTGGCATTTACTTATCCTTATACGTATACTGAGCTTCAGCATATGTTAACAACTCTAGATAATCGTAGTGAGAAGCACAAGACTTTATACAAAGAGACTGGAGGCTTGGATATCATTTACTATCACAGAGAATGTGTTTGTTATTCGCTGGATCGAAGGAGAGTAGATCTGATCACTATTTCATCGCATCATGGGATAACATGGGACAGGGAAGTGAGATTAAAGGACCTATTCCCAGAATCTGATGTTCCGCGTGCTTTCAAGTTCACGGGCAAGAAAGTTATTTTTGTTAGTGCAAGGGTTCATCCCGGGGAGACCCCGTCAAGCTTTGTATTCAATGGTTTCCTTAATTTCCTCCTTCAACCTGACGACCCAATCGCTGTTGTTTTGCGGAAAAAGTATGTGTTTAAACTTATTCCTACGCTGAATCCGGACGGTATCGCAAGAGGACACTACCGAACGGATACTCGTGGTATAAATCTCAACCGCGTTTACTTGAATCCATCATTAATTTTCCATCCGTCAGTGTACGCTGCAAGGGCGTTGATACGTTACTATCACCATGGGGAGGAATTGGAAGACGTGATTGAACCTGAGGATTATTCTAGTCAAGAGAATCAAGGATATGCCGATTTGTCGTCGGATGTCTCTAGTCCTGATTTGAGTGCTTCTCGGACCTCGCAAGATCTAAGCTCCTCTCCATTGAAGAGCGCGTCCGATGTGTCTGTTGGTCCTATCCAGATAAAAGTGAGCAGTGATAGTTTTGATGAAGAAAACGAGACGAAAGACGAGAATAAACCATTGGTGGGGGAGAAATTGTGTCCCGGGCCAAGCGAAGAAGCTGAAACTTCGGTTAGTAGGGATGCGTTGAAGGAAAAAAATGTCGATAAGTGTTTGCAGTGTAATCGATTTTTTTGTGAAATCTCCGGAGAACATCGCTGTGCTAAACATGAGAGTGCAATTGAACAGAAATCCGAGATTCATCTGAAACCTATGGGTGAGAGAGGGGAAAATGCTGAAATTTTTGACGAGTCAACTCGGTTTAGCTTTACCTCGCCGTCAGTGTCTGATAGTACGCTACTTTCTGTGGCGCCACGAAAGTGGTCTGGTGGTACCAGTAGTTTAGATACGTGGAATATTGGTGCAGATAGTGATTGTAGCAGCAGTGCGGATTGTTTTTCCAAACAGTTTATCAGTTTGCATGATAGTGAAGATGGTGTAGGCACTCACTTTGTCTCTGAAAGAAGCAGAAGTCTTCCAGCTAAATCCGGCACAAAGATCGAAGTGGCCAAAGACTCAGGGCTCTACCTCTATGTTGATCTGCATGGTCATGCTTCAAAGAAAGGTAAGAAATTAAATTTATTTTATTTCAGATAATGAAAAATTTGGTCCATTGTCCAGTGATTTATCGGTGTTATCAGGTACATAATTCTAACCATTTTTTAACAGGCACCTGAACCTATAAAATAAAATTTGAGAGCTAAAATTGGGTATATACTAGGGTGATTCTACTGTTAAGAAATTGAAGGGCATAGTGGGAAAAGGAGTTATCCCACATAATTCTATTTCTATTTGCTATTTTGTGTAGATTTCTCCTACTCTTCACATACACTATTAGACATTAAAATAATTATGGTATCAAATGCGTGACAGAATGGTCTGCTTGTTCCGTTAACAGATAACAGATGGTGTGAGCTAATTACATATTACTTAGCTAACTCAGTTTCGGTAGAGTTGTGGGATAACCCCTTTTTCCACTAAACCTTTAATTTATTACCTTTTTTTCTTGTCTCTGTTTCTCATCTATTTTCTTTATTATATTTCATTTAAATATTGTAGGATTTCTTCTTTAGAAGAAAACTGATGTAGTCTTCAAACTGTAGAGATTTGTAATGTATTGACATATTCTTACGAGTTTATGCTCACGCTAACAAGTAAATAGTATAAGGTGCGGAAATGACGTAAGAGCGACCTTTCTCTCTAGTTTGAAAGTAATCGAAGTAAAAACCGCCATACAGCAAAAGCTGTATGGTTCAAAACCTACCACCAGGGTTATACCCAGAGATAAAAAAACAAAATGAGTTGAACGTGGAGCAGGCTTTCTCAATATGTATTTCTGTTTCATTGAAGTTCACAGATGGCAAGAGTTTACAGGAAGAGCTGTATCAGGTTTATCCTTTGTAATATGAAAATGATTCCTGGGCCCATATGTAGATAAGAGAACATTGAGAGTACTTTTAAAATTGTTTGCTTTCCTAGAATTCCTTAATCAGACCGTAGGTCATTGTTACCCCCACAAAAAAGCCCCACTGCATGAAGAGTGACCTATATGCGGCGGGAAAGAGGCTCTGTTCCCACGTGGCATAACTTCTTTCTTTATTATCAGTCTTTATTTACTTTTGCATTGATGTATTCTATGTACTAAAGCCCTGCTTCTTATTTTCAAAGGTTTTCTTCCATTATTAATGCAGTTTAAAAATGTCACTTGATACTCTGTTGCAGTTTCAACACTAATTGTCCATTTTCTTTCTTTAAAATGTTGCATCTCTGCAAACAAACAATCTGTTCTTTAAAAAATGCATTTTGCTGCTCAAAGTGTAACCAAATTTTTTTTGTCCCACTCACCAATCTGAGTTATTTACATGACTTTGTCAAGGATCAAGGTTTCTCTCACCTAGCCGCCGTAGCTCAGTGGTAGAGCATTGGCGTATCATTCGGGAGGTCGTAGGATCAATCCTAGTGGCCGACCATCGCGACTTAGGTTTTCCCGGGGGTTTTCCTCAGTTATACCAGGCAGATGCTGGGATGGTACCTACAAAATAGGCCCTGGCCGTCTACCTTCCAAAATCATATCTGAGATGTGGGTCAATCAATCCATATGAAATCAACCAATGGGTGTTGCTGACATATTTTATTTTATCTTTCATAGTACATTTTCTGTTAATATATACACCTGGGAGTACAAGACGATTTTTTTTACAATTTTATTATTACCACTTTGGCTTTTAGCGGCCATTTTGTTTATGAGGGTCGGCCGTTTTGGGCGTTTTTAGAGGTTAGCGATAAGTTAAATAACTTTTATTTATTAAGATATCAACTTGAAATAAAAACCATCTCATTCTGAATGAAACCATCTACAAATCATGTTATGACCAAAAATGTGTCAAGTTTTAAGGAAATAACCTAAAACTTACTAGAAAAACGTGTTTTGATTAGAATAAATTGAAGACTTTTAGAGATTTTTTTTTTTCAAAGAAGGCACTAAAAACAACTTTAATGTTTTTTCGCCTTAAAGATATAATAGAGGACAAGACTTTAAAAAAAAATGATACCTTTTAAATGCCTCCTTTAGGTTTTACGGGCCTTTAAATATCGCAATTTTTTTTTCCAAACTTGCCGATTTTCAAACAGGTATATCTCAAAAAGGACTGAATCAAAATATCTTAAGTTTTCACAAAATACCCTTATAGTGCCTGGTAATAAACACAAAATTTCATCATTGTGTTTTAATCAGAAGTATTTTTTTTTTAATTAAAGAAATAAGCAAAAATACACAGTATGACGCACATTGACGCAGACGCCTAAAGTGTTAAAACACTGAAAAAAAAAGTGGATTAGATTAAAGAAAAACACAATGATGAAATTTTGTGTGTTTATTACCAGGCACTAGAAGGGAATTTTGTGAAAATTTCAGATTTTTTGATTAAGGCCCGTAAAACCTAAAGGAGGCATTTAAAAGGTATCATTTTTTTTAAGTCTGTTTTTTAATCCCTTCTTTGGAAAAAAAATCTCTAAAAGTCTTCAATTTATTCTAGTCAAACCACATTTTTCTAGTTAAGTTTTAGGTTATTTCCCTAAAACTTAACACATTTTTGGTCATAACATGGTTTTGTAGATGGTTTCATTCAGAATAAGATGGTTTTTATTTCAAGTTGATATCTTAATTAATAAAAAAGTTATTTAACTTATCGCTAACCTCTAAAAGCGCCAAAAACGGCTGATCCTTATAAACAAAATGGCTGCTAGAATCCATAGTGGTAGTGGTAATATTTAAAAAAAAAAGTAATTTCTTACTCCCAGATACATACAGAAACAGAAAATGCATGTGTAAAAATAAAATAAAATATGTCAGCAACGAATTATTTTTTTATTGGTTGATTTCGTATGGATTAACCCATGCCTAAAGGCCTGAAAATGAATTCAAATTTAATTCCGGCCAACGGGTGGACACCCTTTGAGAAAGCAGGCGGCATTGGCGTATATTTATAAGACATTAATGATTCCGCCTCCTGATTTTTTGCTGGTCGCTGGTTCCCTTCATATTGTTGCCAGATTTTGTGTGTGCATTCTTTTCCACTTTGAAAGAAAGCAAATACATGGGTCAGGAAAGGAGTGGGGGGGGGGTCAACGAGAGAGGCACCACAGCGGGTTTGCGGACATGTTTGTAAATTCCGGATATTCGCCAATTGTAGAACCAGTGTCCCTGGGATGGTGATTGTTTCCTACTTGACAGTAGGGGGTGTGGTGCCCATTAGAAGTGACAGGACTTTCGATAAATATTGTTATTAATTAACACGAATAAATATATTTCTTCCTTTTGGCAGGTAAATGAGATATGCCATTAACAGTTTAATTTTCATTCAGCAAACGTTTTCTCATCTGGGAATACTAATATTTGTAGGAAATTTGATGATATGAATACCGGCAGATGAAAAGCAATGGATATGAGAATAAGTATGGATTTTGTTTTTTTATATATCCAAGATTTGACGTATTTGGTTGCTTCTTTTCCGAATTCCGCTTACACACTTGGCTACAGTGAAACTTGCGAATAGCGGATATTATTGGGATCTAAAAGAGTGACCGCTATTTAAAAGAATAATAATAAAAAAAAAGCTTTTTAAAGACATACCTTTTTTAAACAATTTATACTAAAAAGTAAAAAAGTTTTTTATTTTGTTTCGAGTTATTTCGATACTTTTCTCAAACAAACGTTTTGTGGCCCAAATCCTAAAGTCCTCTGCAACCAGTCAAACCCAAGATCGTTGCAAGCTAGTATTTATTTTAGGATAAAGAAGTCCATATTAAAATATGCTTCTAAAATATAGAAATATATAAAAGTGAAAATGAAACATTGTATTGTCACCCGACTTACGTTGCTGTTCAAGATTTGAGGTCACGACGAACCATTGTGAACTACAGAAAAGAATGTAAAAATATACATTGAAACTTTACGGCCATAAGCAGTTAAACTATGAAAATGACGTACAAACTGAATTACTAGACAGTAGTTTTATTTAAATGATTGTACATGAATACAAATACAGTACAGTATACTTGGTTATGGTATGTACAGAAAACAGAACTGCAGTACAGCGTCATAATGGCGCAAGTAACAGTACAGCTGTGGGTAACAGCGTTGCTTGTTTTATTGATTGGTAGTTTAATTATTATTAACGTCCTTAACGAGCAGGGTAGTTGCTAAGGACGGGACATACAGTTTTTTTTTCTAAAGTGGGTTCTGAAACACTATGCTCAAGAGACCCAGGCGGGAATTGAACCCGTGACCATGCACACAATAAACCGTTGCTAGTCCGTTTTATGTGTGTGTGTGGGATCTATTGTTACTATTGTTGTCAAAATGGGGAGGCGATACAAGTTATTTGTTCATTTCTTTTCACTTCGTGATAAGCTGATGACTCACTGCTAAAAATATTTGAAGCGGAGAATAGAGGAGACTGAATAATGAAGAACTTTACAAACTGTACGATTCACCAAATATTGTAAAAATAATGAAATCGCGAACAATTAAGATTGGCATACTATGTGTCTCAGATGGGGTTGAAACGAAGATTATATTCTATCTTGGTTGGAAAGCCGGAGGAAAAGAGACCGTTGGGAAGACAATATTAGAAAGGATCTTCGAGAAGTAGGTGTTCGTGATGAAAATTTGCTTGATGTTGCCCAGGATAGAATCCTATGGCAAACGTTTGTTACTTCGGCGATGAACTTGCGAATTCCGAAAGCCATAGAAACCCGTACACACAACAACTAGATGTTGGCCTCGTCTGCTATAGAGAGGTGTTTGCTTGAAAGGAAAGCATTATCAAGATGCCTGTGTCCGTTCTGTAAGAGATTCGCTGTGGAGATAATTTCTTTCTATAAAATTTAGTATTTTTCTACCGGGGAATTTAACACTGTTCGCTATTCAGAGGTCTCACTGTATTTCGGGTGTGAAAAACCTACAGCTTTGAGTAACTGAAAGAAAGATTAAGGTAAACCTCAGGCTGATTAATTGATGGTTTTGAACTCGTGATTTCTTTATTTAAAGTAATCATAAATTAATTGAACCACTATCCCCACTGTTGTTAAAGAAAGGCAGTGGAAGTTGGATTGTATATTATTAGATGTTTGCTATTTTCATCAAAACTCCAAGTAAATTAATAAATAACTTCTGATTGTTTTATTGCAGGTATTTTTATGTATGGTAACCACTTTGAAAAGGTGGATGATCATATCGAATGTATGCTGCTTCCAAAGATAATGTCACTGAATTGTGCTAACTTTCACTTCTCTTCCTGCAATTTCACGGAAAGAAACATGTATCTCAAGTAAGTACATTGATAGAGAAGCTGACATCAGTCGAATCGTGCGTTGTTCGCCTTAAGTGATAAATGAAACACTTCCAGCAGTAATTATTTACTTAGTATTTCTCGACACCTGCATCAAAAATATATATATATATATATATATATGTGTGTATGTATGTATATATATGTATTAAAAATCTACATTTGTTATGAGCGTACGAAAAATTCTGATTTAAGACATTTCCAGCGTAACAAACGCTCTTTTTTACGAACACATTCCGCAAAATGATTGTTTTGAAAAACGTCAACGAAAGTATGTTCACAGAGAAGGAAATCAAATATCTGAAACCTTACCCAACTAATTCCTTATTGGGTTTTCATTAAGGTTAATGTAGAGCAACGATCTCCAACAAAAGATGGCAGCACTATCTCCGTAGCCTCCGTAATGTATTTTTATTGTTTCACGAAATTTCAATGCTGCTGTACAAATTCAAGCCTAGAGAGTTCTAACTTTCAAGGAAGAAAGTTCATAACCAATTCAAGACGTCGAGCAATGCCGATTTTTATATTCGTTTTTCTTCATTGTTGAAATCGCTTGATTGTTGTTGTGAATATTAAAACCTATAATAATGAAGCTCATTGAACAATGAAGAAAAACAACAATAAAAATTGGCATTGATCGAACTCTTGAATTGGTTATGAACTTTCTTCCCAGAAAGTTAGAACTCTCTAGACTTAAATTTGTAGGAGCAGCATTGAAATTTCGTGCAACGATAAAAATACTTTAGATATATACGGAGATAGTGCTACCATCTTTTGTTGGAGATCGTTGCTTTACATTAACCGTAAGCGTATTTATTCTATAGTTAAGAAATGGAACTCCGTTTATCGGGATTATAAAAATATATACATGTATGTACTGTAGTTTTCTCTCCCAAATCCAGCCTTCATTTAATGCAGCGGTTCCCAACCTTCTTCCACATGTGAACCCCTTTTGAATCCAATTCTACTCCTTTTTTCTAAAGTAGCTGTTTTTTAATATTGACATTTTTGTTCAGTGCCTATCTATAGTTTTCTTTCTCACGTAGTGTCTGTTAGCGGTGATTCCAACCTAACATTTATTGTTTCATAAACGTTTTGCATTTTAGTACTTCTTTTTGCACCATTGTTGTTTACTTTTCGCGTACCTGTGAACGGCCAGCACGTACCCCTGGGAGTACGCGTACCACCTGTTGGGAACCGGTGTTTTAAAACAACGACTGCCAGCCGCAGCAAACTGAAAGATTTCTTTCCTAACTAAAACGATATGCAGTACGCCTAGTTGAAATCGAACTGATACTTTTTGTAGATAAAGTAGTTTTTCATTTTGTACCATTATATTGTTGTAAAAGTACATAAAAATGTACAATAAATGAAGGAAAATGTATTATTTATGTCGTTAATTAATTTTCCGGATTATCCCGATGTTCAGTCATCCGGTTCTGTTTGAGCCGGATAAACGGGGTTCCACTGTATTTTTAAGATTCTCAACCTATTGAAATATTTATAGCGCTACACCTCTTTCTGTTTTTGGTTTAAAATTAGTATATTTAGCATACGTTATTAATCATTTGAATTACCTTAGTACAGCCTCTAACAATAAAATATAGACCACAGTAAGTATCTTTACGAGAAAAACGGAATTCCATAGAGTGCTTCTTACAAGGCTTGTAAATTACGCATGGTATTCCACTTATTTGGTCCTCCACTGTACCTCCAGCCAAAAAACGTACGTTTTTTCAAAACGCTAATTTCTTTCAGGTGATTATAATGTGACTAATTCATATAAGGTGTGATTCACTTTAGCCCTGCCGCATACTAGTTGATTCAGCACCGCGCAACCAAATCACAGTGAATTTTGGCGTAAGCGATTTGGTCGCTCGATTTATACTACACCTGTTCCATGTTAAGTTGGCTGTCAGTGTTGGCAGAAACAAGATGGTTAGCACTACACAAATGCTATGCATAGCATTAGTTACAAGAAAAAGGAAGCTCCGAAGACGGAGAAGCAAATGGGTTCATCCTTTAAACAATAAGAGATTGACACTTGGGCATTTTAATTGCTTGCACGGCGAGTTAAGAAATAACCCAACTACTACTGGATGTCAGTGGATTCTTTTGATGAACTCCAGGTTCTGGTGAGGGATGAATTGCAAGGTTGTGATACAAAGATGTGTCAATCAATAAGTCCAAAAGAAAAGCTTACAGTTACATTCTGTTCTTTGGTTAATGTGAAGCCCGGTCCTTCCTTTCACACCTGCTGTTGAACACTCGTAGATTGTAGGGCCTCTCTTTTCGATAGTTTTCCAGTTCCCTCTTTTCTATTCTCTTTCTTTTTCCCTTTTTCTTTTTGTGTAATTTTTTGCTTCATCTAGCTCCATTTCCACTTTTTATGTATCGGTCCTCTGGCTGTACCGGGTTTCGAAACAGTAGGATTCGGTCCCATTTTTCAAGTACATGTGGTACTTTCTCCTAAGAGCCCTGTAGTCGTGTGGATTAGAAATGAGATTTGGTTCACTGGTGTCTCCTTAGTCTCAAATGTTTTTCACTCTTATTGTTAATATTATTGTTGATTAATTAATTATTAATAGAACTCCTCGCTACGTGTGTCTTTTCTCCCTAACATCTAAGAATTTGATTCCCTTAAGCTGTGACTGAAGGCATATTAGAAGACCTCCCCAAAATAATGTAATCTCCGAGAATTGATGTGTCTCACTTCTCGGAATTTCAATTTTACTTTATGAAGTAAAAATAATTCTCAAAATAGCTTTCATTATGTCCGAAACGCACCACAACCAAAGATAAAATTGTAAAATTGTTGATGCATGGATGCATCCAGACACTATCAGACAATACACACACACACACCTACACAGACGGACAGAGAGAAACGGTTTTGCTTGCTTTGTTACCCGAGGCAAAGAATTCTTTCTCAGTTCTGATCACCTGATCACAAAATGAATCAAACAGAAGCAAAATATCTTTGTCACTCGGTATTGATCAAACTGTGGGAAGTATTTCTAAATCATTTTTTAAAACAACGATAAATTTTAGGCCTATGCCTAATTTTTTCTTTCTTCCTTGCTCAGTTTCTCATATGTCGTGACAGAAAGAGATTGGCAATGAAAACAGCTGTCAACCCTGTTCAAAATCGCGTGACTAAATCATATAGTGTGCGGTACTTCAAAAGAGTATATACATTTATTTTTTTGCTCCTCCCCCAAAGTCGCCGTCGGAATCGCAGACATTTCCTTTCTCTCGGCGGGTAAATCCCGTCGCTACGATCAAATCGCCAAGTATGCGGTGCTTCATAAGAAAGCATGGGTTATTTTTTTCTGCGGTTGAATCGCGGCGGCTGAACCGCCTAGTATGCGGCAGGGCTTAGTCTCAATTTAATTGCGCAAAGAGCAATGTTAAATATATGAATATTGAGGTATGATTAGTAATAGTGACATGTTGACGCACGGAGGACAATTATCAAAAAAATACGTACCTTGAAAATACTAATCCTTGTCCTCTTGATAACGAAAATAATTCTTTCGCGAAGTACTTTTCGCCTTCCTCTGAAAGGTCTTAAGGCAATTAACTCCTTTCTGTTAGGTTTGCAGGAGGGGTAGGTACGATGCTGCACGAACTACCCACGCCGGTAAGTACCAATTACCTAAATCTACTTCTATAAAACCCACTGGACGTATATCTTTAGGGTGTCTATCACCGGAAACCCTGCAATACTCAGGGAGTTTTATAAATCTGGAAAACGTAGGGAATTCTCAGGGAAATTATAATTTATTAGGGAAACGCAGGGAAATTTATGATGTACACCTGTCCACAGTTGGTAAGAGCACGCCAAGGCGGAAGTAAGTCGTGGGCTCGATTCCCACTGCTGACCGTTTGTTTTTTCTTCTTCAATGTGTTAAAATCCTCTGTTTTAAAAAAATAATCTTTTGTTTTCACTTGTGAAATACCAGTAATATCAGAATGCTTGGACTAGGTGGCGGTGGGATAAAAAAAATGTCATTGCGTATTATTTACATGTTCCACTGTACTATAAACTCAGGGAATTCGGAAAAAAAATATCACGGAAAACTAAGGGAATTTCAAGTCACAAAATTAGTAGATACCATGATCTGTGTTTCCTTGCGTCAGCGATAAACTTCCTACGTATAGTATACGAGAGAACCACTATTATCCAAAGTTCAACGTACACGGGCCATAAAGTCACTAGGGTCGATCATAAGGTTCCAATAAGCTCACCTTCTAGTAAGGGAGAAATTACCCCTGCATAGGAACCCATTCAATAGAGATTTCCAACTACCACATGAACCTCTACGTTCAGCGTATATGGGACCTAAGGTTAACATGGAACCCCGTTCATGTAGGTAATGTTCCACTAATACTGCTTTCCACTAGGTGAGAGATTATCACCGTATGGAAACTCCTTCAGAAGGGATTGGTCACCACCACAGGAATCTCTATGGCTGCGCTGGCCATCTGACAAGTAAATGACCATATTGTTGTCGCGCAAATCCGATGCAAACATACGCCATCTGATTGAGCATAAAAAGAATGGAGATCACCAAAATTTAAGCTGCAAAGGACCATAGGGAGCGGAGCTAGGGAAGAGGAGACATTGAATGGCGACAAAATTAGAGAAAGGCAGGAATGACGGTGAAAGTGAATGTCTTTCAAAGAGGGAAAGAAAGCCAAGCAAAAGGAATGTACCAACCATAAGAAGGGCATCAAGGACTAGGCAAGGCCATAAACAGGGTTGCCATCTGGAACGCAGTGTTGCCAGCTCTGCAGAAAGTTGAGATAGCGGATAAAGCAATTCAGGCATAAGAGAAAGGAATAAGTAATACAAAAGACAATAGGGAAGACTATGGATACATGCGTAAAAAGGGTGAACGATAGTCGTGCGTGAACATCGGCCGCGCGTGAATACAAATAGAGAGAAAAAGTAGAGAACAATACTCACTCGTTGTAGTTGAGCTGCAGTTGACGTGAAGGTCACGAATGAATGCGTGGTCAACACACAAACATTTCTCGCAGTGAGCACAGCTGATGAAAGCAAGCTGGTCACACTTGTCCCTGCAGCATTCCTCTGTAAGTCCTGTTCCGAAGCAGTATTCGGAAGGTGTTTGGAATTGCCCGGGATGTTCACTGGAGTAGCCACATTTGAAGAACGCAAAGCGGATCATCTTTTGGAATCGCCTTGCGGCAAACTGGTAATGAACAAAGGAGTGAAGGCGGAGAAAGTTTTCGCGTTGCCACACGTTAATGCTGTATGAGAACACCAATGTATCTGTGATGAACTTCACCATGTTTTTGAATGGACGAAAGAGGAACACATCAGCAGGTTGTACAGTGTCTGTATCGTTCACCCTTTTCACGCATGTGTCCACAGGCTTCTCTATTGTCTTTTGTGTTACTTATTCCTATTTCTTGTGCTATATTCGCTATCTCGAATTTCTGTAAAGCTGGCAACACTGCGTTCCAGATGGCAACCCTGTTTATGGTCTTTCCTAGTCCTTGATGGTTGGTATGCCTTTTGGTTGACTTTCCCTCTTTGCAAGATATTCACTTTCACCGTCATTCCTGCCTTTCTCTAATTTTGCCGTCATTCAATGTTTCCTCTTCCCTAGCTCCGCTCCCTTGGCAGCTTAAATTTTGGTGATCTCCATATCTTTTCATGCTCAATCAGATGCCGTATGTTTGCATCGGATTTGCGCGACAACCATATGGTCATTTACCTGTGAGATATTTCCGTGAAAAAAATGTCTCGACGAAAGAGACAGAGCTCATCCAAGAAAGTCTCCACCCTGTAAAGGAAAGAAAGGATAAAAATAATGTATTCTGAATATATCAAATGTTGTTTGTAGTTACAAAACCTTCGCGGGTTATTAAAACAAGCAGCAAAACTTACATAGTACATTAGCTTATACATTGCAATAAAGACACTTCTAAAAAGATATTGCATCGAAACTTTTGGTAGCTTCAAACATAGTCCATAGCAACTATTTTTCCATATATGCCAAAGTAAAACGTATGTTCATCAAGAAATTACATTTGAGAATTATAGTGTCGCGCCCTCCATCTCGTGGACTCCGCAGTGGAACATTTAAAGTATGCATTAAAATAAATTGTGTTGTGGGCGTTTGAGTGCGGACCGTCACAGCTTCGTCAGGTGAACGACTATTTATTGTGCTAAAAGTGTTTTCTGTCTTAATACGAGTATTTGAAAATTTAAACGAAGTGTGAACAGAGTACAAGGATATTAAAAGAAAGATTGTGTAAAAATTTTAAGTTCCATATTGCCATGTTTTGGTACTTGAACAACTGTTACCAGCAGGGATTAAATTCTAAGTCGATCGTTCGGAGGGCTCTCATCCAAATATCGTTTTTAACAAGTACATCTCGTAGTCATTGACCAAATATTACCGCATAATTGTCGACAGATATATGTATAGTATAATATATTGAAGCACAAGATCGTGGTATGCGATAAAGTGGTGAGTGAGCCCCAGCCCTCCCTAGAAAATCGGTGGGTGGGCTGTTCTTCCACGGGACGGGCGTAAGCCATAGTACTATTACCGCCCATAAAATTCATTTTATCTTATCTCAGTCCTCCCGAGCCCACCCTGAATTTAATCCCTAGTTGTCAGGTCGTAAGATATTGAACCAAACGCATATGGAATATTACCGGAAATTGTAATCGTGTTAATCAGAATGTGCGTGAATATTAACAAAATTATTTTATTTACATGTTCTTCGAATTTATCTTGGACTATGGAATACTGTACTTAAAATTATAAACGGGTTGAGTTACATGTGTGTAGATATTGCTGGATTTATTCAATGTAAATGTCGAAATTAATGTGGACTGTGGAATAATATAATGAAAAATGTATGTGAACAGCAGGTACAAGTTTTTAAACTATGTTCATATAATTATAGTTATATTTAAAATTATAAAAGCACTATATTGTACAGTAATGAGAACACATGTTTAACTTTGCAGGTTGTCCTCGTGTAGTTGAAAATCAAAATGGACAACAAAAATATTTCGGGCTAATTTATCCTAAAAATGAGGAAGATCTTGCCTTTTAGCCCGAGAACATTTTTGTGTTTTTTCCTCGTTGTGCAGTTTGGTTTTTAGCAATACGAGTTAACCTGCAAAGTCCAAGGTAATATAAAAGCACTATTTTTATAAAAATATTTTTATTCACATATATTTATTCTTACATTATCCCACAGTCCACGTTAATTTCGACAAACAAGTACATTAAATAAATCTACTAATATTCACGAACGTGTTTTCAATTTTGAGTACGTTATTCCACACTGCAAGTTAAATTGAAAGAACATGTACAGAAAGAAGTGGAATTGAATTGAATTTTATTTTTAAGGCCTGTAGGCAACGGGTGATGATGGGAGATCTGTAGACTTGAAGAAAGTGGGAAGAAACTGGAGAACCACGAGAAAACCCCCGCACTTGTTGTTTGTCGAACACAAAGCCCACAAGGCACCAGCAGGTGTAGAACAGAGCACCCCACGCCCCTTAAATATTTTGTGTTAGCCCGTTCTGAATAATTTTATTAAGTGCTTTACATAAAACACTTTTCAACACAATAAATAGTCGCTCTCATGACGAAGTCTTCGGAGGGAGGGTGAAAATTACTTCGCAAAGGCCTTGTTTTCGTCATCAGCAAGACAACAAGAATTACTGTTTCCAGGGTTTTCACTTAATTCACCAAGCGAATTGCGTGATGGTAGCTTTAGAAAGGCCCTCTCTGATACATTTCCCATCATCTACCCTACCCTATCCTATCCCGGCTTGAGCCTAAGATGCCATAAATGAATTCAAATACCAAGGTACGTGTTTTTTGTAATCAATCAAGTTTGTGATTACTCGTGCTTCACTTCATTTTAAGTGCTAAGATTAGAGTGGGTAGCTGTAGTAACTATTCTAACTATTCTTCATATCACAAGCTGTATTTTCTTGTATTTTTTTACCTGCTCTTTTTAGGTCCCTTGATAGCAAAACTATAGCATAAGGTACCTTATAATCCCGCTCATGATGTCCGTCCGTGTCCAGAAATTAAATTCAGAAAACACAAGGTTTAGAGAAATGCTTGAGGTGTCTTTGGAAAGGCCTTGGTTAGACTATCTCAGACCCGCCGGGACCGTCTTGTTGGGTACAGCAGTTCAGTGTTATCAACCCATTTTTTAATATCAATAGTTCACATTGCTTCCATTCAGTTAGAGCTGTGTGCGCCAAACTTGGCATAAACATTATACGACGCAATACAAAAGCACTGAGGGGGTTTACTTGCCCAGTCACCCCATCTGCCAGTGTTGCAAACGTATTTTCTAGAAAATTATTATTTTCAAATTTTTTCCATTACTTTGGACCTAGCTGCGCCAAACTTGTCATGAACATGATTCGACATAATAGATAAAAGTACTGTGGATTTTCCCGTACCTAAGCACTGCAATTGTCAGTGTTGCCAACCTATTTTATAAAAATTAATGCTGTCAAGGGATCGGAGCGTTCGCGATTATTAGTAAAATCGCAGCTCTAACTTGTTTTTATGTAATGATTATTCTACTGAGCGTTACTATATTTTTCCTCGTATCTCTTTTAGGGATCGCCACGATGGCCTCAGCCGCGAAGGTTCCGGAAGAGTTGCAGTGTTGAAGACCACTGGGTTAGTTCGAAGCTATACGTTGGAATGTAATTATAACACAGGTAGAGCGGTAAATATTTTGCCTCCATCCTCGAAGGATACGTTTAAACCAACGCTTCAGACGTACGTGGTTCCTCCGAAATTTACACCTCATATATTTGAAGAGGTACGTCCAGTTCATAGTTGTTTCATTACTTAGATTTAAGAGTTGCACCTGTTCTGTAAGGATCATGGGAGTGTCAGGCACCGCGTAATCAAGAATAAATGAGAAGTAAATGTAAGAATAAGATTAATGGTAAAATAATGATGATAATTAATCATAGAAGAAGTCAAAAGGAAAATTAATTGGTAATTAACAACGGCACATTGTCAGTACCAACTGAGCGGATGGGCTGCATCCAGATATATTATAATGCTGTTGATTTCTATTTCTTTGCTAGACTGCAGGTTAGGGTGTTTTTGTTAATATTGAATCACTTTTTTAAAAGAACCTATACTAAAACAAATCCGATATTATAAATACGTAGACGACACAGCTATTTTTACTAAACAGGTCAACAATTGGAGGTCCTAATTACTAAACTTAACATCAATATATCGTAACCCGCAGTTTACCAAAGAAATAGAGACGAACGGTACATTCGACCTAATAGATTTCAATCCGCGGTATATAGAAAACCAACAGGCAGAGAGGAATATATTCATTCTAAATCTACCCATTCCCCGCATGTGAAACACAATTTGTGGGTTTACTTTTGCTTGCGTGCACATGTACCACTCTCGATGACTTGGAAAACAAAGTAGACCACATTTAGCGAAAGGGATAAAGAACGGCTACCAGAAAACATTGCTCCAACGCTTCCATGAACCTAAAAAATGACAGCCGGCAAAAAGTAACACCAGAAAATAAGGAAATTGAAAATAATAAACGGATAGGTATTCCAAGATTTCCGACATCACCCACAGGCTTAATAAAGTATACCGCAAACATAACCTTAACCAGATCGCACTACCACCAAAAACAGCGAATAAGAATTTTACGCAATTATTGTGTACATAAAAATACAGACAGTGGAGTTGATCAAATTTCATGCGAAGGGTACACTAAATGAAGATGTATGCGATTCGAAAAATCGCAATCCCACATCGGGCCTCTTATAACATCTCAAGACTTCAACACAAGGCCGAAATTGCAGATGCAAAGGTTTGATAAGACTGAAGGATACTTTGAACGAATTGTTACGAAAGTGTTTTCGTACATAAAAAGCCACCAGCTCTTAATTTGGATCAAAGACAGGTAGATTAATATTCTCGGGCTCGCATATATATTCCTTCCCCCACTTACCTTCTTGCACTCATGATTATACGACCGAGCTCCCGTAGCTCAGTGGTAAAGCGTTTGCGTAGCATTCGGGAGGTCGTGGGTTCGATCCAAAATCATATCGAATCACGACAGAGCTTTGAATCTCATTAACAAATCGTTGCAAGAAAATTCCCTCAGACACTAAATATCTTCTTTAAGAGAGCGTAGGCCAAACGAGAATTCTCGTTTCGCCTACATTTAAGATGAGATGAAGATAATGATATAAATGTGCCTTTGGGTCAGTAGGCCAAACGGGAAGCCCCGATGTATAAAATGTCCCCGTCCCCCATTTTTAGTGGAATTTTATTTACTTTAATTTTAATATATTGTATAGGAATTGAAAAAAAAAATCTCCGTAATAATGCGCATGCCACTTATCACTTTTTTAATATTTTTTCTGAAAAATAAGTGTCATAAAATCTCCAATTGCCTGTGGTTTGCATTAAAAAACGAAATTTTTTTTCAACCTGCCAAATTTTTATTTCGGCGCTTAGTGCATTTGGAACTTTTTCTTTTACATATAGTGTTTGGCGCCCGAGGCAGGTGCCTCACCCTCACTACGGCACTAGTACGTGGTTAAAATATTGTACTTAAATGGCTTTCTGACATTTTTGACTTAGGCCAGGATGGGGAAAGTATCGGCCAGGGCCTTTTTGTGAAACTGAGGACAGCCCTGGAAAATCTTAGTCAGGATGGTCGATCATAATATTGTTAACTGTGAAAAGGAATAGACATAATTAGGAAAACAAAGTAAATACGGGCTATATGTTTTCCAGGGAAAGTACGTAAACGCGTGAAAAAAAGTATTGATAGATTGAAGTTTTTTTTATGTACCGAAGATGGGAGTAGAAGGGATAACTAATACAGTATTGAATGATTTGTAGACGAAAGTTCTTTCAAGTAAGTGCATAAAAAACTCAGATATTTCCGAATGCAGTAGATATGAATACTACGAGGTTTATAATTTTGTACTAAAATTTCGTAGACAAAAGAGCGTGGACATTACACAAGGGCGTGTATTACTGGAGTATATACAATAGATATGAATAAACTTTTTCTATAGGATCATCAGTAACTGATATTTTAAGGGAACTACACCAAGCGTTGTGTTACGTAACCATGTAGACACTTATTAGTGTTTAACATACAGTTATTGTCCATAAAACTACTTCGATCCAATCTTCCAGGCCTTAAAAGCAACAAACACATGTGTTTGCATTTTACATGTTAAGGTATTTCTTAAGGTGGAAGATGTATTTCTTGTGAATATTCCCAGTTTTCCTTAACACCTTCTCTACAACGGAATCATATGCGATTCGGCATTTAAATCGCCGAACTTACGACGATATCACGTGATTCCGCGAGGTTTCTTTTCTTTATAGATATATTTCTCTCTCGAAGGAACTGAAACTTGCTGAAAGATTATTTTTTGAGGTTCACTGATACCATGGAGTTTCGTACTTCGGAGGATGAACTCATTAGCTTTCTCGTTGTAGTCTTGTTGAAACAAACCCTTTCTTGTGCGTTTTGAGACCGAAGAGGTATGTGGTCTTTACTTTTCATCTAGTTGTGAGACCAAAACACGTGGTTCTCTTTAAGAGAAGGAAAACAATTCTCCCCTTACTATATATACTATGTGATCGTATGTTTCAATGGAGAAAATTAATTACGGTTTTCTCTTCGCCTAATTAAAGTAGGTAGAAGCAAAAAATGATTTTGTTCCTCAGCAGTAAACAAAGCAGCACTATTCAGTATACGAAATAGTATACCGGTACTAGGGCAGGCTTTACACGAAATATTAATTTTCTGAGTACAGGAATGTGTATCCGAGTACCGGCGGGTCCACGTGAACTGACGGAACCAGAAATGCTTACAGAACTTGCAGAAGATTCGTATACCGTTCCAACTTCCTTGCTCAGAGTTCTCCAATTGTGACATCATCATAGGGGATAAACAATAGTAATTGTTTGAAACTGATTCTATATGTACAGAAGGTCGATCCGTCTATATGTGTCCGATTTGAAACCTGCATCCCTGCTCACACAATCGACCGATCCGAATGGTTCAAACAGTAACAGGAAGCCAAAGCCTTCTAGTATCACGCCAAGGTCGTGTGTGTTGTGTGAATCATGGCACCCAAGGTGAACCGATTTTGGGAAGGCTACGTGGTAGCACGTTTCCACGCCAAGTTTTTCGTGACACAGATTCAGAAACAGTGCAGGGAAAATGGGTGTGCATTGGGAACAACAACCATCAAGAACATAATTAACCGACATAAACACAACGACGTTCCAGTACTTCGTTCACGAACGAAGGGGAGTAGAAAGCGACCGTGTATTGCGGTGACGCCACCTGTAGCTCGGAAGTTACGGGAATGGCCTTACAGGAAAATCCTCATCCACAACGTGTGATGGCAAGACGAGTGCACGTGGCACAACTGACTGTGAACGGCCACCTACGTAACAAATTAGTGCTCCGGATGGTGTTTAAACGTCGTGGAGATGTCCTTACTAGGGCTGTCAACATTATCCGGTTAATTATTCATCCGGATATTGTTCGAATAATTATCCGGATAATTTAATTATTCGAATCCGAATAATCGGATATCCGAACAATGGAGAAACGGATATCCGATTAATCGATTATCCGAAAAAAGAACAAACGGATATCAGATTAATCGATTATCCGAAAAAAGAACAAACGGATATCAGATTAATCGATTATCCGAGAAACGAACAAACGAATATCCGTTTATTCGATTATCCGAAAACGAACAAACGGATATCTGTATAATCGGTATCCGAAGAACGAACAAATGAATTTCCGAATAATAGTTGTTCGAAGAACGCTGAAACTTATA
>JAGDQP010002054.1:0-25682 GCA_022664845.1 Lepisma saccharinum | reverse complement strand
AATTCGGACAATCTGGACCTCCATTTTTATTTTAATATAATCTCCTAAGTCCTGAATATCACTTTTAGGTTTCAGCAGTTATTGTAAAGTGTTGTGAAGCCTTATGCGCCCGTTCCGTCCGTCTGCCAGTCTGTCGACAAGTTTCAACTCAGAAACTACTAGGGCTGGAAAGGTGTTTGAAGTGTTGTTGGAAAGATCTCGGCAAGACTAGCTCAAATCGTATCTTTTATCCGAATTGCAGGGGTGGTGCCGGAGGTACTGGCGTTGCTAGATATGGGAGCACTTTATATCTTTGGTAATACTAGGACCAGGAAGATGTTTAAGGTGGCGTTGGAAAGGTCTCGACAACAAAACTTATATCTTTGGAACTACTGGGGCTAGGATGGTGATTGAAGCGTCATTGGAAAGGTCACGGAAAGACTGGTTCACACGTCAAATCCGTATCATTTCTCCAGATAGCTGAGGCGGTTCCTGAGATTCGGGGGGGGGGGGGGATTTTCAACTTTAGAACCACTAGGATAGGAAGGTAGCTGATGTGTTGTTGAAAAGGCGTCGCTACAATTTTTCGAACTGAACATTGATTATATAATTACTTAAATAGGATGCTCCCTACTGAAGCCTGGTGATAAGAACATCTTAGTGGTAGAGCGTTGGCGTAGAATTCGGGAGGTCGTGGGTACCATAGTCGATACTCTATACTAGCGGCCGAACATCCTTATTGAGGTTTTTGCAGGGTTTTTTTTTTCAGTCACACCAGGTAAATTTTGAGATAGACCTTTAACATAGGCCCTGGCCGACTCCTCCCCTATCCCGGCCTGAGCCTTAGATGCCTTAAGCCACAAATAAAATTAAAACTCAAAGTAACATGAACCATATTTATAGAAGATACTATTATATACGTATTTCAGTGTTAACAAGTGTTAACACTAATTCTTTTAGGTGGGCGGTTTGAAATCATCCGCGGGGACGGGGAAAGCCCCTTTCCCCCGAAAGCATGCATCAAAGAAACAGTGAATATATCCGTTGTGTATACAATTACTTTGTTGTGCTTCCGTGAGTATGAGCATCAAGATTCAATATATGTGATGAGGAAAATGGAAAGTTACCATTTGTCGGAAAGCAACATTTTACAGGAGAGCCGAAAAATATGGTCAGTAATTCAGTACTTTTGCGTTTAATCTTATGGTTTTTAATAAAGAACATTTAAGTAAAGTTTTCATTTCTTAAATATGAAGAATTTGTAAATAGGATGCAGTTTTGTGTTTAGCAAAGTTTAATCTCGTATTTCTCAAAACCTCTCTTTTCCGTAAATTACAATAAAATTTACATAACTCAGGCAAATTTTAAGAATTTTTTTTATAATTTTAGAGGCAAATTGTAAGGAATTATATTACCAATACAAAACGATTAGTAATTCAAATTTGACAAATGATCCCTTTTCATTTTTCGCCTCACATATATTTGTGCAAAAATTGACTCTTCTATCTCCTTTAATTATTGCATAAGATCTCCTAGAGCAAAAATACAAAATGTCGATTATCCGTTATCTCTCCTGAATCCACTATAATTTATGGATTATCTTGTTCGATCATCCGTTTTTCGGATAATTTTTCAATTATCCGTTTATCCGGATAATGTTCGATTATCCGTTTATTCGGATAATGTTCAATTATTCGTTTATTCGGATAATAATCGATTATCCGTTTATCTGGATAATATTCAATTATTCGTTTATTCGGATAATAATCGATTATCCGTTTATCTGGATAATATTCAATTATCCGTTATCCGAATAATTATTCGGATAATGAAAATTATTCGAATAATCGGATTTCGAATATCCGAACAATGAGTTGTTCGATTAATCGGATATCAAATTATCCGGATATTGACAGCCCTAGTCCTTACTGCGGCTCATCGGAGGCACAGAAACACCCACTGCAGGCGCTTCTATGAACACCATCTATTCGGGGACAAGTGGAAGTTTGTAGCCACACACGATGAAGCATGGATTTATCTAGCCGATTGTGGCAAAATTCGAGCCGTAATGTACACCCCCCAGCGTTGCAAAAATCCGTCCTGACTTCATCCGCCAGTGCAAAGCAAGTTTCTCCAAGGGCTTTATGGTTGTCGCGGGATACTGCTATGAAGGCAAGTTAACGATTCGCCGAGTGCCTAACAACTGTAAGATCAACTCCGCATTTTATCAGCAACGTATTCTCACACCATTTTATACAGAAAATCTGCCCCGTTTGTATGGAAATGCAGTAAATCAAGTCCTGTGCATATGGATAAGGCATCATCACATACGTCGCTTTCTACCCAGCTATCTTCAACGGATGGCGACAGCCACCGGCATCCAGGCTATTCCCTTCCAGAACATACCAGTGAAGTCACCTGATGCAGGTTTGGCCTATTGAAAAGAGCAGTTGCATCTCGTCGTGTCACCACTGCCCGTGGCCTCTGGAAAGCCTGCCAGGAGGAGTGGCTCAAGATTTCCCTTCCTGTACTTCAACGGAGCCTCCTACAATGGAAGTTACGGTGCAGGGCTATTGCCAGGAGACATGGTGCTCACATCGAAGGCAACCGATGGTGGTCCCGTGGTTTTTCATAAGGTAGGTGAGACGTCAGAATCGAACACATATAGACGGATCAACCTTTGTATTTCTTGTTTTTATTTCCAAGGTTATACTTCAGTTTCAATATTTAATTTATAAAAAAACACGGAAAAATCTTCGAAAATATTTCTTGGAGTAAAGTGAAAATGGGCATTATAAAGATTGCATCATAACCCTGTATCGAGAAAAGAGCAAGTACTCATACAGCTACCACGTACGTAGTAATTACTTCAAAAATCATGGTGAAAGTTTAAAAATCAGATATTGAACGGTGTGGGTTTCTGAACTTTTAAAAATCCCCGATATCCAGGGTTTTTTAAAATTTAAAGAGTTCCGTAGGCAAAATGACATTCGAAATGTGACCAAGTACTCTAAAACCTTTTTTTAAAAAATCTGTAACAAGTTTCGTTCTTGAACTTTATCAGAAAATAAGTTGGATGGTCTTGCCCATGGCCGTCCGCGAAAGATTACTCACTGAGAAATGTCATCTATTCGATTTTTAACGGACTTGGGCCATAGATATATGTCTAGCTCATAAATTGTAATTGTATTGTTAGTTAAATTCAGTCTGTACAAAAGCCGTATTTGTTTACAGAAAAAATAAAATAGTATTGTTAATTTTTCAGGTTGGAAGAGCACTCGCAACATCTGTTCTTGATCTTTGTGGGCACAATCCGTTTAGCAGGATCCCGAATTCTGAGTATAAAAATATGTTCGGATTAAGAGGCTGGCTCCGAGAGTACTGCTCAACAGGCAGTTACGTGTCACACAAGAACAGTACACACAAAACTCAGCGAAGTGCAGCGATGGCTTCACAGAGGAAACATGGCATGTCTTCTGCAGCTCAGGTAGGAAAGCAGATTGTAAACTTTTGCCTTTTCAAGTACTTGTATTATAAATTATTCGGAACAGATCAAGTTGAGTGAATGCACATATATATATATATCTGTCTTCAGTATGATGTAAAAGGGCTGCTTAACTTCATGAAATCAAAGAACTTAGAGTTTAAAGTAATGAATTCAATTAAAGTTATAAAACGGAGATATTATAACCAGTAAAGTTGATTGCATTTACCTGAACATTAAACAAGATATTACTTGTGCCAAAGACGCCCTGTTTTAACTTCTTATTTAAACAGAAAGAAAATAATAATGTGCCAATTTCTTATGTTGTTCATGTGACGTCGGCTTCTGTGTTTTCACTCAGTTGTCACCGTTCCATATTTGATTGTGTTTATTAAGTGTATGTGCGTGTGCAAGGCTAGCAGTCTGCTCCTTTTTGTCAGGTTGGCTGTGGAGCCTCCAGTGTTGTTGCCTTGCCACACCCATTGAGCCCAAGTTTTTCGGTGAAGTCTGGAAGAAGTGGAAGTACTTCAAGCTGTGGAGTGAGAACATCGAAAGTTGTATACTTTGGAAAATCTAAGGCTCGACATTTGAATCCTTTAGCATCAAGATCAGAGCCTAAAACATCAGTTCCAAAAAACATGCAAGAAACAAAAGCAGTGAAAAATGTCGAAATGTTACCAGCACAGGGCAAAGGTGAAGATTCTGAGAGGAAAGAAAATTTGTCCAGTTTCTCAACACAGAGAAATATAACCGAGTTCTTCCAACGGACTAAAGCTCTTGCCCAGCCTAAAGAAAATATCGGCCCTTCTCAGAGTTCTTCAGTGGCAGGAAGGAAGAAGTCACAGTTTCCACAAACATCAGGAGTTTTGCAGGCACATCAGACTTTGGTCATTAAAAGTAAATCAACAGGAAGTAAAGGGAATTTACGTAAGGTTGGGGGTGCAGGTACCAAAGTTCCTAGAAGGCCTATGGGGAATGTTTCAAAACGAGAAACGCAGCCTGTCCAATTATCCTCGCTAGATCCCGTACAAGCCATTAAGAAAAGCCAAAAAGTGTTTTCTAAAAGTCGCCCGTTCCGTGGGAGTTCTAGTGGTGCACTCACCAAGTGGTGTTCAGGGGTTGAACCACAGACATTAGCTAACGTGTCAACTTTATATCCTTCCAGTAAACCTGAGAGTGAAGAAAGAATGTTGCATGTGGGGAAGCCTGTCGGTGGAACGAAATCTCTTACAAAGGTTTTGAAAGATGATAAGCCAACAGCTAGTGAACAGGAAGTTGTAAAACAGGGTCCTAAGCGGTTAAAAATAGCTAAGTTAAAACCCGAACAGGTTCCATTTCGGCTGTCGTCCGACTTAAACGATGAGAAAAGGGCGGAGGTAATATCCTTGCTGAAGCAGAATTTGGAAGAGAGCGATTTGCCTAATACAAATAAACCGTTATCGAAGTTTGCCACAATCCTTGATGATAATGTTTTACACGTGAGTCATCATTCCAAAAGACCTCGATCTGAAATGAGAGGTTCTACTTCAGCAGCTGACGTGGTGTTAGCGTGGGATGTAAAATCAGAGCCTTCGTTTTCACGTTGTAGCAGTCGGCGAGGGTCTGTCAGCTGTAAAAAAGGTTCCAAATTTACTCGAAAGCTGAAAGTTGGGGCGAAACAGTCGGTGGGAACTCTGAAAGCTCGAGGGTCTGAGTGCAAGGATGCCAGTTGTAGTAGCACTGATTTGAAACAGAGTACAAAATTAATTAAACAGGGTAAAAGTACCTCGAAATCTCAGCCTTTGTCTCCTATTAAAGGTATTCAGAAAAATGCGTCGGGGCGCAAAAAGGGGGGCGATTGGTGTAAAAAGAAAGCTAGGAGTGGTCTTAAAAATCTTCCGGCTATGAGACATAGTATAGGAAGTGATGAAGGGAGTCTCTTAAGCAGTGAGAAAAAACGCAAAAAAGCAAAATGTAAGTTTTCATAAGTTACCTTTTTTTTCGGGTCTAGTTTATATGATCTATGAGCTGTCTGTGATAACGAGATGAAAAAAGAACTGTATCTTGATGGGCAAAAGCAACTGTTGCATGTGTGCCAATATTCGTATGTATATGTTCATGATCATGTCAGTAGCAGATCGTGTGTTCTGGTAACATATGGTCTGCCTATTGTATAGTTACCTAACTCAAAACAGGTGCTGTAGCATTGGAACACGTTTTTTTTGTTTTTTTTTTTTTTGTCTGTTTTCAGAACATTATTTTGAGCATGTGAAAAATTGTTCTTCTTTTGTAGTACTTAATATATTATAGATTTTTTTAAGATTATTATATTCAAGTCATTTTTATCAGTATTGAATGTATTTATAGAAGTTGCAACATAGTTGCATTAATCATAAAAAAAATGTTTATCTAAACTTGCTATTGTGGGCATCTGCATCAAAATGTGTCAACGTGGAGTTAAGTTTGAAGTGGTTTCGACTAATCAGAGCAAAGCGAGTTCGTATTTTCTCGAGATATATTTTGTGGGGATGAATGCTTTAAATTCACTGCTACGAACAAAATTTGGGATGTGGGTTATTGCCATTAATCAGATACCCTGTGAAATTCTTTTAATTTTTTTTATTTTGTTTTATTTTTCTTTTTTTCCCTAGAGATAGAGACATCCTTTTCAAATAATTAGATCTTACCTTCCGCCTGCTGTTCTCAAAAGTGGGAAGAAGATGTGGAAAATTTACGATAAATGCAACGAAATTTGATGGCCGTGTATTGTGAAATTAAATATGAGTATAACCCATCTTCCAACACCGGAAAAGTACAAGAAACGTAATAGTAATTCAAAATCGAACTCTGTTTCAAAGAGGATGTAATACTAAATCGTCAAAATCTGCAGATGAACAGATCTACATGGATATTTAAACCTACTCCTCGAAATCTAGCGGTAAAGATCACTTACTTACCTCGAATATGTCCATCTTGGAATCGTCTGTACGCTTGTCATCGTGAGAAATTCTCTTGAATTTGTGGTGAATGTCTAAGAGGTATCTGAATAGATACCGTAGCCGCTATCATCCTCATCCTTTCCCCCGGATATATGTTTAATCCCCCCCCCCCCCAGAATTGAAATTGGTTGGAGGCATTAAAAACCTTACTTAATTTCATTTTAAATAGGAATTAAAAATAAAAAAATGGTTTACATACAATGGCGCTTTCGCTAGTCTTGTAATCCAGCTAGTGGCGAGTAATATCGCATCTTGGTCTGTGCATCCGCACTTCTCGTCGGCTTCAAACCTAAGAATGGTTCGGATTCCACGTTAATGGCAGACTTCACCGTCAGTATTTGCATTTGAGCACTGCGGCATCGCATGTTGTCTTAAAATTGACTTTGTTTAAACCTGAATATTCATTGTGTTGATCTTATCTTTAAAACTGGCAGCCGCGAACTGCCCAAAATGTTATTGATAGATCTGAGAGGGGAACACAGCAAAGTAGTATTTTCAAAATCTATTAGGAGCAGCAGAACGTGGATTTTAGTGCTAGTAATATCGTCGCGTTTAGTAAGGGCGACAAGAATTAGTATCAAATAGAAAGAAAAAGAATGCTCAAAAGAGAAAGAATTTTTTAAGCATATTAAACCAAGCTCTAGACATGATAGTACTAAATTATGAACAGTTTGGTGCAGATGCCTGAGAGATATCTTGAAATTGTTCTGAATATGTTGATTCGTTAACATCAAGTAATATCGGTGCACTATTTGGATAGTTTAGGTCACCTCAGTACTTTTTTTTTAAAAAAATGAGCGTCCCATACTGTTTGAATTTATCTTTCATCTACATTTAAAATGTAGTAATGTTAGGTACTACAAAGGAATATTAATTTATAGCAGTGTCAATAGAAAAAACATCTTGAATCTGTAAAATATAACTAACGTGGTTTTAATGAGGTAAGAAAGAATTAAGTGAACGTGTTCCGTTCATCAGAAATTAGAAAATAAATTATCGATAAGTGTAATCAGGTCCATTTTTTTCCAACATCCATTCATCTGTCAATTTTGCGATGGATCATGCCACATAATAGATAGTTTTTCTCACTTCGTTTGTCATTACACAAAATTACTTAGAAATTAGAATTAAATGTTAATATTCACTTCTATTTATGACACTGAATTGTACGATGGGCATTTATAGAAAAGTAAAAAATCACATGTAAACATACACAAGACACAAGTAGGCATTTATTAATGAGAAGGATAGTGATACATTTTCTAATAACTACGAATTGTAGCGTGTGTTATTGGTAATTTGGTTATAGTCTTAATGCATAATAATTAAGTTTTTTTTGTCTTGTTTAATTATACTCACTTAAAACAAAATCTTAATTTTTTTTAACCAACTTTTTCTTCATCTTGTATATTGGAATGAATGGAAAAATCTTTCGAGGCACTTGTAGGCAGAGCTAGCAATAAACACGTAGAATGGTAACCGAATTGTTGGTGTAATTGTTCAGAACATACATTAAAAACTCGTTTATTAAAAGGTTTTCATATACAAGGTGTTTATGAACTTTAGCGACAAACTTCTGTGGAGGTGATTCCTCACATCAAAACAAGACGAAAGTTCCTCAGACAAATTTTCGAAATATGTATAATTTCGGAACTACAGGCCCCCGAAAGCGTGGGAAAATCAACTTTTTAGAGTTTCAAATAATATGAACAGTAAAGCTGGTGCGGCATTGGTACCGTCAAAGACTTTAAATCAGTATTATCCAAAAATGCATATGTGAAAATTCCGCAATGGGCGCGCAAGGTATTTCCAAAAGGAATTAGGGTTTTTGGGAATTCTCAGAAATTCTCTGAACTAAAGATGGGTCGAAATGAAAACGAATGGAACGAATTTCTACAGGTAAACAATAATTCGTGTGCACCAAGTTGATATTTCAAGAAGATCCCATATACCGAACGATTTTTTTTTTTTTAAACGTGATTGCTTAACAAGCAAGAGTAATAATTGCGTAATTTCATCGAACGTTTTATTTATTTGTTATCCAAGAAATTGAATATTGTCCGATTGAGTGGTGGTGATGACGTGTGTCCTCTTTATTCACATGGGAGGTCGTTTCATTCATGCTCATTTCGACTTGCCCGTACTTCAGAAAGCTTCCTTTGAGGAATCCCTTGCACATCAGTCGCACAATTTTTGAATATGCATTTTCAAATAGAGCACGTTTAAAGTCTTTGGCGGTACCATGGCGCGTCAGTTCTGCTGTCCGTGGCTCTAAAAAGCTCATTTTCCACGCTTTCGGCAGCGTGTAGCTCCGACACTATGCACATTTCGAAAATTTGTCAGAGAAACTTTCTTCTTGTTTCGATATGAGGAATCACCTCCAGAAGTTTGTCGGTGTAGTTCATAAATAGCCAGTATATTAAAGTTGCTTATACTAGCTGTTGTGTAGTCTTGTAAATTATCAGTACAGTATTTGTTAGTATGTATGCATGTACATACAAAGATTTGTGGGTGTATGTATGTAATATATTATGTGCAAATGGTTATGTTCATACCATGTAATGGAAAAGAGTAGGTAGATTAGTTTTATGTTCACATAAGTACGCTTATGGAGGTAATTTTTTTCTCGTTTTTAAGTTCTTATGTTGATAACCAATGTAAATAACAGAGCACTAAATCAGTAATGATGTTATATATATATTTGCTGCTGGCTAGCTTAAAACAATTTTTCGAAGTAAGGTATTGCGAAATGAAAGCGTATGTAGAATTGTTATACAAATAATTGTTTATGAATGTAAATAACTATCACATTTTTTTTTTCTTTAAATAATTTCAATGGCTGTGTTTAAAAGAGAAAAGTGCATAATCTTTATTGTGAAACATGTTGGCTGTTATCTTTATATTAGACAGATGGTCAAAAGAAGTAAAATCGAATTTTGAAATAATTTAAGTCGTCAAAATTGCGTATATTGCACTAACATATTTATGCGTCTTCAATAGTCATAGTGGGAGGCAACACTAAGGTGATAATTGTAATCAGATATGTAAATTGGAAAGTGACTTTAGTTAGTTACCAATTTGTTGGATAATTTTAAGTGTTTCTTTTTCTTGTTTAAATGTCTTTATTTATAAGGTATCTAGGGAAGGAAACCAGGATTTATTTAATTTCTGCTTAACGCTCGCTGCCTCGTAATGAACGGGTTCTGGGTTCAATCCCAGCGGCCGACCATCCTGGGTGAGGTTTTTCTAGGGTTTTCCCACAGTCAGACCAGGCAAATGCCGTAATGGCACATTCAACTTAATTCCTGGCCAACACCTTCCAGCATGCTTGCCCCTCCCCTATTCCGGCCTGAGCTTTAGATGCCTAAAGGCCATAAATATAATTCAGTGAACGTGTTCCGGGTTCGAATCCCAATGGAGACACAATTGGTTCGAAGCCCACGTTCCCGTCGTGAGGACGTCATCTTCATCCGATGGAAGGCAATGGCAAACCACTATCAGTTCATCTTGCCCAGGGACCTTCTGGTCAGGACCTGCCTTCGGGCAGAAACCCCATCATTAATAACTTTATTTAGTAGAACAGTGGTTCCCAAACTAGGGTCCGCGACAAGCATATGAGAGGTCGCAAAAAGTTTTACGTGTATCGAAAATCTAGAACAGCGGTTCTCAACCTTTTTTCTGTTCGCGGCATACTATTGTATGAGTTGGTAACGATGTAGGGGGCTTGGTCACAAATTCTAAGGCGTAAACAAACCAATAATTACTCTGTAAAATAGATATGTTTATGCTCATGAATGTGTTTTCTTGTTCTTTTTTTAAAATTAGTATTAAGTTAAATTATTTGAATTACTTTACTAGCAAAATCATAATGTTTCAGAAGTTTCGCGGCACACCGGTTGGGAACCACTGATCTAGAATAATAGTGTATATTATTCTTTATTTGGTGGTAGGAGCGGGAGTGTGAAGGTTGGGAACCACTGAAGTAGGTTATTTGTATACATCATGAAGTATGCCTCTTGTACGGTTGCGTCGATCTATAAATCTGATATGTAGATGATGTGGAATGAAATTATATTCTAGTTAATGGTTTGTAAGTTTTTTGGTAAACCTGAAATGGAATTGGTAGTTTTAAAGAATCTCTGATATGTTCTTTAACTTTGATTCGGAGATTCATGTTAGTCATGCCTATGTACGTAATATCATATTCACAAAAATTTTTTACTAACACCTAAAAAAAGGGGGGAGGGGAGATCCATAAAAATTATTCAAGCACGAGAATAAGTGAACATTTACGATTATCCAACAAGTTAGTGACTAAGCAAAATCGAAAAAGCCACTTTTCAAATCACGTATCAGGCCACACCACACTCAGCGTGATTGTACACTTTATATCGTTGTCTTTTTTTTTTTTTTTTTTTTTTTTTTTTTTTTTTTTTTTCATGTCGACTATTCCCAAAGGCGTTCCCAAAAATTATTTGCAAGGTCTGCATTTAATTCATATCCCTTATGTGGGAGACCGAGTTTGAAGATGCTCCCCTTCCCCTTAAAAAAAATGTTGCTAGACTTGCCAGAAGTCGAACCCAGATTTCTCGATTTTTTGCATTGTTGTTGTGCCACTGAACTGTCAATTCCCAAGCAGTTCCAACAGTCAAGTCTGGCCTGTAACAGGAAAAGGTTAAAATTCCCTAGATATGATTTTATAGTTTTAATGAAAACAGTTCTACTTACCAGACGTCTGTTTACCTAACTCCCAAGATCCAATGGTTACGGCATCTTTTAACACACCTGAGGAGCGATAAAGATGTTTTATTTTTTTCATTTTAGTAGACGCTAGCATGTGTTGGAATTCTGCTTGTGTTGGCTATCGTGACTGATATTTTCCGGGGTTTTCCTCAGTCTCATTAGACGAACGCAGGAGGCCCTGGACGCTATTTCACCATCTTTATCCCAGGAAGTGTTCGTCAAGTAACGTCATCTCTCCCAACTTGTAACCGGCTAAGACTGAATTTTTTTGTAAAAAAAATGTTATTTCACCCATCTAGGAAAAAAAAACATTTCCTCTAATAGATTTTTTTATCATCTTTAGCTTCCCACCGGGTCTGGATGTGTACGAGGGCTTGCCATTTTCTTCTGTTGACACTATTCTTCATTGTCTACTTTTGACCATTTTATGCCTTAACTTTCTACATCTCCCTTTAGTCTTATTCAGTCTCTTCACATCTTCTTTGCTCTACTTTATTATGTGTACGATTCCACCATTTTCTTCATGACGTTATCTCCTTCGATTCTGCTAAGGTGCCCGAACCATCGTAGGCTGTCTTTTTTTTTCTCTCTCTCTCTCCCGAAACTTCACTCATTTTAGAATTAAGGTTAATGTAAAGCAACGATCTCCAACAAAAGATGGCAGCACTATCTCCGTATATGTCTAATGTATTTTTATCGTTGCACGAAATGTCAATGCTCCTCCTACACATTCAAGCCTAGAGAGTACAGGCTTCCAGAGAAGAAAGTTCATAACCAATCCAAGAATTCTATCCGTACCGATTTTTTATTTTCTTCCTTGTTCATTCTTGAAATCGTTTCATTGTTATAGGTTTGGATATCCATAGCAAGAATGAAGCAATTTCAACAATGAACAGTAAAGAAAATTAAAAACGGCACGGATAGAACTTTTGAATTGGTATGAACTTTCTTCCCTGAAAGTTTGAACTCTCTAGGCTTGAATTTGTAGGAGCAGCATTGAAATTTCGTGTAACGATAAAAATACAATAGACATATACGGAGATAGTGCTGCCAGCTTTCGTTGGAAATCGTTGCTTTACATTAACCTTAAAAATTCCATCTCTTTGTACTGAATACTTTGTGTAATATTTACCCATTTATGATAAGATAAAATGAGTTTATGTGGGCGGTAACAGCACTATGGCTTACGCCCGTCCCGATTTACCCATTGAAATAATTGATAGCACATCAGAAAGCACTTGGGAGAGGTTGCATAAGTATCCGAATACAAGTTAATGTTCGTTTCTCCAGTTGGATTCAGAATGAAGGAACTGATCAACTAGTTTATGATAACAGCCAACAACTTTGTCCAATGTTGTCAGCCAACAGAATGTGATATCGTAGTCAGACCCAGATTCTATTTTGTATGTGTTGGTTACCTTATCATTTGTTTTACGTGGGAAGGTTGTGTATGAGGATATTACATGATGTCTGGATATTTTTGTTTAAGTACATAGTTAATAGCTTGTGGTGCTCCTTTTAAAATAAAGGAAGTCTTTGTTATATACAGCATAATTGAAGTAACACTTTGATCAGTAGGATAAGCTAAACTTCAAAATTTTGAGGATGTAAAAATAAAATAGTTAGAGCATAATATTACTAATGAAGATAGAAACATTTCTTAGCTATGTATACTTTAAGAACTGAATTTACCATGTTTGACATCTATAAAAAGCAATTTTTTAATATTTTTTTTAAGAATCTCTGTATGAACTTATTAAGATCTTATTGTGGTTACGTTCGATCACGAATATTGCCTATTCCTTTTAGTTGATTTGTTTTTCAGTGGTAGTGCGAACTAAACTCTGTGAATTGCATAATAATCCATTATTTTTAAGTATGATGTGCGTCATTTGGCATTAATATATAATGTGATGATTCAGATCATTATTAATTGTTTGTTTCTGAGGAATCCAAGGTACACATGTGTTGGTAGTATACCTTGGTACCCTCTCATCTCATAGAAAAAAAAAATAAAAAGTACGGGAGGGTTAAGTTTATTAGGCTCTTTGAAGCGTTTAACGTACATAGCACGCTTTTTCCGCATTGTTTCCTTGCAGTGTGTAAATTTACCTCATATCCTAGAATAAAAAATCACATCGTGAATCTCTTCTGCCATTTTAGAATTTTAGTGCATATTTTTAACACTAGTCGTGTGCGTGTACAGTGGAATTTTCGAGTTGTCTTTTCAGCAAATAAATTTTTTTGTAGTCCTATATTTCCGCATTAAAGGATAAAACCAAAATAGATTCAAAGTTGCCCAGCAGGTTACGTGCGACAGTAAACTGAATCTGCACCAGATTGAAATCCAGGTTAGAGTCGTGCAGACCACTACCCCGTTTAATTATTTATTTCGTTTTTTTTTTTCTCTCTCTCTCTCTCAGTTTCCCGAGCTTTTAGTCTAATTACCTAATAGAAAACATCGACCGGGTATCATCATAGCAAATATTTTTCTTTTATTTTAATAGTAGTGGTCTACACGGGCCGGCCTAGCTGGTGCGGGTCTCGGTTTGCAAGACTCTAATCCAGTGGTCTTGGGTTCCAACCCGAAAAGCGTTGCGTCATTGACCTCTTATTTAAAAACGGTACTGGCCTGGTCGATGCTATTAAAAATTTAATATATATATATGAAGCCAGCGAGCGGAGGAGACTGTCCACTTCCAGTCTAAACCGATATTGACAGAATTTTTGGTTATGAGTTTTTCCTTGTGATCGCTGCGCAGCCCGCTATTGATTTGTCTTAATTCTTGCAGAATATTATTTACAATATGTATTATTATATGCAAAGTTCGGTTTGTGCATAATAAGAATTACGATATAGATTTAAAAAAAAGGACCGCATAGCGGTAACAAGCGTAAAAAAACAGCTAGAACGGTGAATTTGGTCCATATTGGTTTAAACTGGCAGTGAATGATCGAGGTTAAAGGCTTGCTCTGACTTCTATCTTTCGACACTAGCCGTTCACTCCAGTATCTTTATGTAGAGCTGAATGGTGTGCGTTATAGGTAAAAGAAATCATTCGTAAAAAAGTTTTGGGTGTCGCTTATTACATATTATATATTCCATCCGAGTAATTTTATGAACATAACATTTACAAAAACCGTTTAATGTTGGTAATCCATTACTCGTTTTAAAATGCAAAGAAAACGCTTACAGTAAACCAGAACTTGAAAATTCCACTTTTCACAGACACGAGTTAAAGAAGTACTAACATTCTAATACGGCGATGGTGGGGTTAACAGCGTTGAAGTATTTAAAGCTAAGTGCCACATACTGCATGCAGTGATGACTTTATACTCAGTGCCATGTAATGAAAAACAGAAGGAAAAATATTTGGTTTCATGTATATTCATTTCTAATTACATTGTCTTCAGTCGGTGAAGAGTGTTTAGTAGTGAACAGATTCATGTACAAATTATTACATGTATTATTTCTTCTTTCAACTTTTACACGAGTTCCTGCCCTACACAGATGTAATCTTTTTATCAATAAGACACTTTATAACACTTTGATTTCTGTGAAAATAAAATATTGAGGTAGCTATTGTGGAATTCATTTGTGCTGGTGCACAGATCTGCTTATTTACAGAAGATATCTATACATATATTTATCTATTGCACTTTTACAAATAGTATTGATCTTTCTAGTACATAAAAATAGTACATTTGTAAATAAATTGGATAAAAAAAATGGAAACAAATAGTACGAAAAACACTTCCACAATTGAGTTATATTGAAGTGAAGTTATATTTTGGCCTGGTACGGTTTTATGTCAGTAATTCGAAATTAATATAGACAAATACAATACTGATGCAAGTCCCCCTCTACAAAGGTAAATAAGTGTGTTCTTTTAAATGGTACTATATTAAGAACCCAACTTTGTTGGTATTTCATTGTGGTACTGAAGTCTTGTAAAGCTGGAGAAGTACTGTAATTTTGTTGTAAGAATAGATCCATATTTTTAGTGGTGTTCAATCTAGCATGTCTGCTAAATTAATACTAATATACAAAGATTCATTTGCACCAATTAAGCAGTGAACTTCCCGCGCATTGTCTGAACGAAGTGCAGTTGTATCTAAAGGTGTCCACAGTTTATCCTTGTGTAAGTAATCTCGAAGTATGTTTGATTCTAATCAGTTTGCGATCCTAAGGGAAAGTGTGCGCCTCGTAATTAGTGGAACCCCAGGAGTTTATCTAGGCAAACGGCACTTTCTTCACTGCTTTCTCGTCGTTGGAGACTCAAGTTAAACTACTATTGACATTATGGACTCAATTATTTAATGAACACATATATCTAGAAGATGTAACAGAATTCGTCTGAGGGTCCTCGGTTCGATCGTGATTCGCGCCATGTGAGCTTTGTGGTGGAGAAACACCTTATACATGGGTTTTCTCGTTGTTCTCCCATTTCCTCCCAATTTCTTCATACCAACGATTCATCATTCATTCGGCCTGAGCCAAAGTTGCGTAAAGGCCTTACATAAAATTCAAGAATTCAACCGACAAAGCTCTTCATGATCGAAAGTAAAGGCAAGCAAAAAACAGTAAGCTGGAAGGAATGGGGGGGGGGGGGTATTGTTGGCTGACGATGTCTTAGATTAGAAAATAAAAAAGCATCAAGAATGTGATATTATAACAATACTGCTTTGTAACCATTTTGAATAAAGAAAAACCTAACTTTCTGACAAGGCTGATTATACGCGTACTTGAACAACACAAAAAGAAACTAAAGCGTAACAGTTTCGGAAGTATGCCACCTCCTCCTTCAGTCTGAAGAAGTAGGTGGTATACTTCCGAAACTGTTTCTAGTTTCTTTTTGTGGTTTTTAAAGTATAATCAACCTTGTCAGAAAGCTGTGTTATTTCTTTATTCAAGAATGTGAACAGAATATCTGGAGAACATTTATAGTTATAAAGTGTTTCCCAAACTTTTTAGCTCCGCGAACTACTAAGTCGTTAGTTTGCATATACGCGGAGTACCAAATAGATACACAAAAGTCCACTACTGCACTGTAGTGTCCCCTCAACCATAACGAAATTTTGTGAAGAAAAATTATTCATTTAATTTGTAACGGAACACAGTTTTATATGTAATGCCAAGTAATTTGAGCACAAATTCGTGTTTAATATTTTGAACTGAAACCTGAAAAGATCAAATTTGACAAGACATTGGGCAACAAAGTTGTAGCAGTTTTACACTTCCAGCTTGACTCCTTTGTCGGAGCAAACATTTATTGATGAGTACTTTTCTTTTCGTGGGGAATCTTACGAACCACATTTAAGATTATCTGTTCTAGAGTTAAACAGATCCCCTCCTAATAAATTTTATAATTGTATTTGTTGTACCTAAAGCACAGTTGAGGAAAGCACTTCCATTTTTCTCTTTCGAAAATTAAATGCGTGATTCAGGCATATTGTAAGAAATAAAATGTTAATTTAATTTCAAGATTGTGGAGGAAATAATAACGTTTTAAATTAAATTTACACTTTCGACCACGCCCATTCAGTCAGAATGTTGATCTAAAAATTACAGAATTCCGACCCTGAATTATAATACACTAAAACCTGTTTTAGCCAGAACGTTTTTCCAAAAGAAATTAAGTAAATTTTTGTCAGTTTCAAAATACATCGTATACAAGTGAGGGCGTCTAATTATCCGCAATGTATCCCTCTAGCTGTGTCCTCAATAGTAATGTTCAAATAAATTATTGTGTTAGGCTATTTCTGTATTTGCAAGGATTATGACATGAAAAATTGTAACTCTGGTTTATCCGGAAGGGGTCCGGTCCCAAGTGCGGATAAACCAGGTTTTAGTATATCTCGGATTTATAAAGCGTTTTGGATAACATGATTAGTTTTTATTTTTCTTAGAAATTTTGTCGGTCGAATTCTGTTATACTCGGAATAGATTTAGTGAAATGTACTCTTTCAGTACGTTAGTTCAGTGTATTTGACCCCAGTTGTTAAAGTGGTTGTAAAAACAAAAGGCAGAACAATTGGAAGTAGGGGGTGGGGTGCAGACATTCCGTACAAAGTTCTTACCTGTTTTAGAAAGAGAAATAACGGAATGTAAGTTAAGAATTTCTACTGCTGTGTGAGGTACCTTCTGGCTCATTCGAAACAGTTCATTACATTTCTTTTCGTCGACGTCATGGAGATCGATCTTACTATTACGCAGAATATACATTTTATCATTGTTTTTGACGTGCACATTAATGGAGATAAACAAGCAATCCTTTGTTGTTTACTATGCCTTCCACTATTACGTTTAGTAATGTCTGTGATAATATATTTTGCTTCAGTTCTCTTATTATTTCGAATCTTTCTCATGTTCCCAGTCTCATCTCTATGTAGTTCCTTCTAGTGCATATACACGCTGTTCCATAATGTCTGTTCCCTCGCCCTGTTTTCCAGGAACGAACGGAAATATGGGAAAGTGCTGAACACATGTTCTGTTATTTAGAGAAGCTTACTTTTTATCTAGAAATAACCATTTGTGACCGCCGAGAAGAGTAGCGAACTTTGATCTCCATCTGTTTTGAGTAGGGAAACATCGATTCCTGAGTTAAACCACCCCCCACCCCTTTTATCAAACTATATATCACTCGACTTTCCCCCACCTACATCTCCTCGGGAGGGTCAGAGATGAAATCTTTTTAGCTAAAAATGTTAGCTATTTTAAAAAAAATAGAATACGTGTTTCGACATTTTCTCATATTTGCATTTGTTCCGGACCTACAGAGGATGAGGGCAGATTTTATGGAGGGAATAACATATCGTCTTTCTTGTGGGGACGCTGGGACCTAAAAAAATAAATGGCACGTAGAAAAACTTTGTTAGAGAAGCATTTCTGTTTGGCTGTTAGTCTGACTAAACAATAGTAATAAAATAGTTGTAATAATTATATGTTGGTTGAAACGAACTTTGACTGCCCGCCGTTTTGAATAGAGCTAACATATCGTCTTTCTTTCATCAAGACATTTCAAACGACATATTACTGTTTTTAGTTAGGGAAATTAGCCCGTTAAAATAATGAAATATGTGTTTCGGCATTTTCTCATTTTCGTGTCCAAAGTTCTTTCCACCTCTCGGAACTGTACACCTTACGTATTTAAACATTTTATCGTGAAGTCGGAGCAGATAGGTGCACCTTCCTATGAATAGTGTTCCAGCATAGGATGGGTTTCACTATGAGACCATATTATTATTATTTAAAGGATGTACAGAATGGTATAGCACACCGTAAGTTGTTGTTTACGTAAATATTTATTTGTTTCTTACTTTTTGTCACGTATCACGTGTTATGGATGATACAAGTACTGAGGGATGCGGTGCAAGTTTCAGCCATGACTGTTAGCTTAACCATCCAAAAGATCTTACGTGCCAAGGGACTTGTGACCGGCTTCGGCCTAGATCCCTGTACAAAATATGAATGTACTTACGCGAAGTGGTTACCAATGAACGAAAATTTGGAAGTTTTTTTTTTTTTTTTTTTTTTTTCCAAAAGAAAGGAAGTAATCTATTCAAGAAAAGTACAAATTAAAGATACCTTATTCCGTTTCGGAGTTCAACTTGTAAATTGTCACGTTTAATCATGTATTCAAAAGTTTAAAGATTATTAGTAACTATACGAGCATAGTTTGTAGAGGGGGAATTGTTTTGAATTGGTAATGTTAATTAGTCAAATCTATTCACAGTGGTGACATACACTAGCAGTTGTATCGTTTCCAGATAATAGTACACTTATTGGTTGAATCGTCATATCGCCTGTTTGTTTTTCTCTACTGTATTCCGAGAAACACAATATAAAAATCGAAATGGTTCGAGGATATGCTAATATCCTGTTATGTATCTCTGAAATGTGCCATTTTTTCGTAGGTTTTTTTTTTTTAAAAAAAAAAGTCCTTAAAACGCTTACTGATGTAATTGTAAATAGAAAGGAAACTTCTTATTTCATTGTTCTAATATAAAATGTAATAAAGAAATGTTGAGTTTGTTTTGCGTATAATAGGTCTGCATAATTGATTGCAGTATTGTGGTTTGTTGTTTATAGTAAATCTATATTATATATATATATTGTGTGTTTGGAGTTGTGTATTACTAATCATTCTTCTTGTATAATCTTGTTGGAAGTGTTAATTTTAATATATAGTCTTCACTTTTTTTTTGTACTCCATATTTTTTTTTTTTTCTTCACGCAATGTTCTCTGCTAGACATGGTAAGGAGTACCTCATGATATGAGCAGCGTAATTACGTATAAATATTTCATTTTTTCTGATAGTTTCCGTTTCTCGTACATTTCATGTAAAATTGTGCATCTCCCAGATTTTTTAGGTGTTGACTTCAATTCGTACATTTGTTAATTGTGGTTGTTTGCAAAGAAGTTTCAACAAATTTTTATCACGTTTCATAAGAAAGAAATAAGAACAGTTCATAAGTTTATAATTACTTAGCTGTTTTGTCTTAGTGAGAAGGAAGGAGATTGTAAGCATAATAAAAAGAATCTAGGTTTCCTATTAGTTCTTTTAATTCGCATTTTTTTCCTTTTTACATATTTTCCTGTTCCATATCCTTAAGATAAAATCATAGCTGAGCAAAGCAAATGCACTTTATTTAAAAACTAAATCACATAAACACAATTACTAGTGAGACAGCCATCTGGTTCCTGATTGGCCCCCGCCAGCCAATCCCTTACCGACTACAGAAAGTGAAGATTTTAATTAACAAGAATCACTGATTTCCTCTCTCCCCTGTTCCTACTACATCATAATTTCTACATGACAAGGCTTATTTTGGGATTGTATGCTTAGATGTAGTAGGAACAGGGGGTGGGGGGAAGGAATCAGTGATTGTTGTTCATTAAAAACTTCACTTTCTGTAGTTGGTACACGCGATTGGCTGGCGGGGGCCAATCAGGAACCAGATGGCTGTCTCACTAGTAATTGTGTTCTTGTTTATGTGATTTAGTGTGTCTGATGAAGCCAAGTTGTTAGTTAGTTGGCGAAACCGTTACACCTTTTTAGTTTTTAAATAAAGCGCATTTGCTTTGCTCAGCTATTATTTTATTTTATCTTGAGTTTATAAAAGCAAAGCTTTGAAATGAAAAATTTCATATTTTTATATAAAAATGGATAGTAGTAAAAATCGATTTTTTAATTTTGTGTGTATATATATATATAGTGGTGTGTGCATAGATAGTATGATTCTTATTTTCGTTGACTGTTCCAACATTTTGGATTCTACGAACGCGATTAATAAAGTAGCTAAATACCATAAACCGACAAGAAAGCATCGTGGTACACAAAGGGGGGAGGGGCTGCGTATTGGGAGTACATGATGAACGTGAAATTCGCCATATTGGGTGAAGGTCAGTTTTTTTCAAATGGCAAGTGGGTTGTGTGAAATATCAAACGATGTCAGAATTTACCAGTCTGTTACGGTTGCGGAGTTCTCTTCACTAAAAGTGTTCCGCTGGATAACTTGAATTTTGAATTTTATTTATGACCTTTAGGCATCTAAGGTTAGGCCGGGATAGGGGGAGGGGAAAGGATTCGGGAAGGTGTCGGCCAGGGCCTATGTTGAAGGTGCCATCCCGGCGTTTGTCTGGTATGACAGGAAAATCTTAGGATGGTCGGCCGCTGGGGTCGAACCCACGACCTCCCGCATGCTACCCTCTGGATAACGGAAAGGCTGGCCCAGTAAAGCCTTGTTTTTCGTAGATCGATAAGGAAATGTAGTACGCAGATGTGGAGAGGGACTACATCTGGATCAACGTGGCCGTCATATTGTCTTTTTTATTCTTTCAAATGACAAGTGGGTCGTATGACATCAAACAACTCGAGAATGCTCCCAGAAAAATATTCCAGGTGATATACAGACTTTACGTTTCTGTTCTGGTATTTATCCAGTAGCACCCTTTTCGTGCCAGTAACCCGACATTGTAACAGGTAGGTCAAATCTAACACCTGGAAAGCTATTTTGGGAACACTATCGTGTTGTTTGAGATGTCACACGACGCACTTACCTTTTGAAAAACAACCTCCATCCAGTATGGCGGATTTCAAGATGATGTACTCCTAAATATAGCCTCTCCTAGCATTCCTTATTTGTGTACTACGATGCTTTATTTCCTTTTCAGTTTGTGAACAAGCAGGCTGTATTGGTACTTTTGAATCACCCAGTAGTATTGTGCTGTCATTTTAGCCAAAATTTTGTGATTAGGTAAAAACATAGCTTTTGAATATGATTATAGTACCGATTCGTGAGTACAAAAATGCGGGAGACCTTTTGCAAATGGTTGTTGGAAAATAATCAATTTATCAAGAATACGGAGAACTAATCAACATTGCTTCAGAACTGGTTGCAGGTGATACATGAACCTGTGATCAAAGTACAGAAAAGGGAATGACTTTCGTAGCAGTAAAAGTGGGAAGAGATTTCGATACTGTAATCATTCACAGAAACGAAAAAGTAATTTTCCTAGCAGCAATGAACTCTGGGATGATTATATAAACAACGAAACAATACCTGTCAATACGTAGCAACTTTTTAACAGGATAATTGTTGTTGTTAAAGATTCTCAGGAACTGAGAACGTGCTTCAAGTGTGGTATGGTCTTGACCTGCAATTTATGAAAATATTTTCAAAAGCTATGTTTTCTACAAGCATGCACTATCGTGTTTGATGGATATCCACCCGATCCCACCATAAAGAGTTGTGAACAGCAAAGGAGAACTGCTAAGAGAACATCTATTAACATGCATATAAATCCGAACGCTTCACTAACAACCACACAGGCTGATTTTCGTGCGAACAACAGCAAGAAGAGACCATTCATAGATCAAGTCACTGCCGAGAATCAAACATTGGTATTTATCAAGCCGAATATGATGCAGACAGTCTGATTGTCTCAGTAGTCATTGATAAAGGAAGCACAGGATCGAATGTCGTTGTGGTTGGTCAGGATATTTCACTGCAACGTGGAAAAGAGACATTGTTCAACATCCCAGAACAAAAAGCTCTTCTGGGTGATCTATGTGGTGGTGGTCTTTTTGCTCAGGCCTCTACAATGAAGGAAAATGAAAGCTCTAAACATTCTTCAGAAAGATTCTGAACTTAGGTCGACTGTAAAGATGGTGAACAATTTCTGTTTCACTTGTGTGGTTGTAAGAAGAGCGAAACCCTCGATGACTTGAGGTATTATAGATACAGTAATTTAATAGTCAAACAACACGTACATAGAGTTTTGATCTTGATGTGCTTCCTCCGGCTAGTGATGCGGTTTCACAGCACTCATTGAGAGTCGATTTGCAAGTGCAACGTTGGATGGGGAATATGCTGGACCCATTATTACGAGGATGGATGGCCAAGAATGAAATTCTAGTTCCCGTAATTTCTTCAAAACAGCCCGCATCACCCGAACTGTTGAAACTAGTGTTCTATGCATGTAAAACATTGTGCTCTAATAAATAACTTCCCTAATGTGTGAATGTATAGAATCTGGACTGACTTGTTCGCCAATGTGTGCCATATGCCAAAGGTTATCTTGTGACAATCGTACAGAAGTCTTCGACGATGATTTGAAAGTCTCTAGAAAATCATTGGGCTAACCTACGATATGA
Organism: Lepisma saccharinum; assembly: GCA_022664845.1. Lineage (NCBI taxonomy): Eukaryota > Metazoa > Arthropoda > Insecta > Zygentoma > Lepismatidae > Lepisma > Lepisma saccharinum. The sequence continues at coordinate 2,837 of JAGDQP010002054.1, read as the reverse complement.
ATTATTCCGTGTGGTCATAACTCGACATTTTGTGTAATGAAGACAGGTTATATAAAAATCAATATTACAAATGTACATATTTTTTATTTCTCAGTTTTCATGTAAGAAATGAAGTAAGCGGTGTAATAAAATCTTCCAAACTTTTGAAGAAAAAAAAAACAAACCTTGATCGACATTTAATTTGTTGTTTCTTATATTACGGTGACAGCTCGACACCTTTGATCACGCTAATTGTTGCTTGACTTACATGACACGTTCAAATTGTGTTTAATATCGATCAGTGTATATTTCCACGCAGTGTTGCCGTTCTATAAACGCAGTAATTTGAAAAGAGGGAATTTTTGGAATGAAGTTTTCGAAAATTCCCTCCATGACTTCCCTATATTAAACACTATAAACAACACCCGCACACCAGTGGAATGCATGTTTTATTGTGATTTGAAGGAGGTATAACACATACTTCAGCTGCAAGTGAAGTGATGAAAGCAAGTGAAACGTTTTTGTACAGTTATGTATGCAGTTCAGATAAGCACATGAATAAGAAATGCAACTTATAATTCCCTTTGTTTTCCTTGGATCAATGTGTAACTTACAGATTATCTTTTTTATATATTAGTGTACATTCATGATGTTTGCGGTTTGGATTCCATACAGTGTTGCCACGTTAGAACCCGAAAATGTCGAGAAAGGGAATTTTTACGCTTTAAATCTAAAAAAAAAATCCCTCCTTTCATTCCCCAAACTAGGGACTGCTATACAACATATGGATGGTGTAGAACCAGAATGAACCAAACGCCATGAAGTAGAAAAGGGAGAAACATTAGGGTAAAGTTTACACTACACTGGCACGCCTGATGAACTTGAAAGAAAAAATGGAAATATTTTCTGATTAAGAAAAGATTAATGTGTTATTTGTGGTAGTTTCATGCAACATCACATATTTCTTCATAATGAAATAAATGTCGGAAAAAAGCTGTGGAGATGAGATGGTTCATTGTGGCAGCAACTACAAAGAATGTGGAAACTAGTACTGTAATGATAAGTTTCTAAGTAACGTGTTAATGAATAAGACAACAGTTGCCATAAATACATAGCACGGAACTAAAATAAGTGGAGCTAACAAAAATATTTTGTAATGTGCTAATGAAAAAAAAACAATAGTAGCGTCAATTATAAGCACTTCCTTGTAGATCATAGTACACAACCTAACTCTTTGTCACTCTGTTTCAGAGTGTATCTTCGTTGTTATCGTCAATTGGCAAATTATGATAGACTGGAGGAACAAAATCAGAGACTCAAATGTCCTTTTTCTTAGCTTCACTGATAGGTAGCCCCAACGAATAAAGTAATGGGAGAGTAAAAATACCCATGCTTCGATTGAAGATTCACCTCAGAGTAGTCCGTAGCATTAAAAGAGGCTTTGCACAAAAATATTCCTGGTATTGCTCTCTCAACAGTGATCTCCTAAACTTTTAGCCACGGAACTTGATTACCACCACAGCCACTTTTTCTGTTAACAAGGTAATATTCAAGATCTTTAGTAGTAACTCTGCTGGCATCGAAGCCGCGGAAAACTGGTTTCAGATTCAACAAAATAATTTTTTTCAGAGGGTACAGAAGGAATATACAAAATGTGTAAGCGTAAGAGGGGATCATGTCGGATAAATAAGCAGGATTGGCGCTTCATTTCAATTATTTTCTTGATCAAGCCAGGAACACCCCTTGATATTGTAGGAACCCTGTCATGAAAGTCTTCGGTGAAGGAGCCGGACCCCCTATCAGTTGCTGTTAACTAAACCGACCACCGGAAAGATTCCGACAAGAAAATTTTCTCGAAGCAGATGGCGGAAGCGAAAGGTGGTGGTTATATCTTTTTCCAAAGAGAGAAAAGAAGGAAGAAGAAAAAGGGAAGAATAGTAAAGAAAGATGTGGCAACGTTTGGGTGGAAACCACAGAGATTCCTTCCACATGTCTGTGGTTTTGAAGAAAACATCTGGTGAACTAAGGACGTCTTGTTTTGGACCAATGAATACATGAACACAGGGCTGTCAAATGCGTGGTTTCTTTTGTATAATGAATGTCTGTAGCATCCTCGAAGATTCCTACCCATCTTAAAATAAATATGCAAAGTTAGAACTGGCACAGAGCATTTTTCTCAACGTATGCGAAATTAATGCAATAGTATCGCTATAATATAGTCATATTTTCCATTTTGCACAGGACTCGTGACTTTCCTTATGTTAGGGTACCGGCCGTATGATTTCTTAAAAGACATCTAACCTGTAAACATAAAGGCTTATTATCCAAGACAGATCCAATTAACAAAACTGCTGTTTCGTTTGAACCAAAGTGAACTATCTCCAATTTTCTCTTATGAGATAATTAAATATTTCTCTATTAGGCGTAACAGTAAATAACAATTAACATATCGTTCAGACGCTACATATTATCACACATTTGTGTATGGTGATTGTTGTTTGAATAGTTTGTACTTAACTGTTTACTTTAGCGTGAGACGAAACAAGAACAACTCGTGAACTTCAACATACTTTGGTTTTAATCTCGTACAGAACTAAATAAATAACAGTTCCTTTGTACGCACTTGTATTTTCAGTCTGTGGTAAGTACTCTATCCACTGCTGTTGATTTCCTTGTCTGTTTCACTTGCTTCACTTATGTATGCTATGTTGATTCCCTTCCTACGCTTACACAGTTTTGAACTAAGACCTCATAATAGATAGACTTAGCACGCTTCTTCATTTCTGGCTGCGCTAAAACTAATGGTTTTTTGTTCAGAGCACGTGATTTTGAATCCATCCGCTAGGTAGCTCTTCCAT